>JAPZDV010000007.1:2341461-2351645 GCA_029814665.1 Acanthurus lineatus | reverse complement strand
TGTTCGGATGTGCAACAACTTCCTTTCATAAACAACAACACCTCGGAGCTTTTCCTAATTTTTTCCTTTTAAAAAAACTGACTTTGCTGGTTCTGTGTTTATTTTTCTGCTGTCCCGCTGAGCGTCTGGCAGATCTGCGTTCAGTGCAGCAGGTGGTCGAAGTCTATAGCTTCAGTATTAATTGGATCGGATGAACTGGCGCTTGTTCCTGTCAGCTGCACGGTGTCCATGTGTGCAACGCAGCTGAAGGTGGCAGAGGTGCTCAGCTTTTGCTGTAATTGGATTAGTTGAACTGGCATTTATTGCTGCCTTGTGTGTGTTTGTGTGTGTGTGTGTTTGTGTGTGTGTTCGTCAGGGTCTGGACAATGTGCATAAGCAGCGCGTGGCGGAGGTCCTGAGCGAGCCCGAGGCCCGCGAGAAGCAGCGGAGCCGCGAGAGTCTGAACTCCGACACGGTGAAGTACGAGAGCGGGCCGGACGGTGGCGAGGAAGTGAGTATGAGCGTGGAGTGGAACGGGGTAAGTACAGTACACAGCCCTCGCCACGTCACCGAGAGTCTCAGAGCAGGAACACACACACACGTTTCCACGACAGACTGCCGGTATCTTTCTGGACCGAAGCCACTGACACGTCCTGTTAAAACAGATCTGTGACTCAGCACCAGTTAAAGTCACATCAAGCTTGTTTGTTTGGAGAAGATTTTTTGAAAGTAGCTGAGTCGGTTTGTCATATTTGGCTCAATGAGGTTGATGCCATTAAAATGTGGAAGTTTCAAATACCAAAGTTATTCAAATTACTGAAGAGCTATTTGAAACATCACGAAAAAGACTGATGTTTTTTTCTTTTTTATGTAATAAAGAGATTATATCAAGACTCAGCTCAGTAAAACAGCCTTTTCTGAGTCCACATGATGTTTGTTTTCACTTTTTTGCTTTAGTTTAGTTATTAATTTACCTAAAATCAAAGTTAGTTTGTGATGGATTTTAAATATAAATGGCTTTAAATGTGTGAGATCTTTTCAGAACTGCCAGAAACTAGAGATTTAAAATCTTTATTGCAATAATTTTAAGTTAGATCTCTTCCGAATAGTTGAACTGGTGTTTAAAAAACTACATATTATGTTTATTTAATCACACGATAAAAATATTTATCATGGTTTCAGTGGCTTCATTCAAGAAAGATACTGTGAGATTATTACTGTAGCATCAAAAATCACTGCAAACTCTGTCACATCAGTTTAAATGATAGTAAAAAACATCCTTTTGTGCTGCGCCACACTGATAATGCTGATTGACTGTCAGAATCACTACAGTAGCTGCTGCTTGAACTCCAGTGTAACTCCGACTTTCTGAGTGAGAAGCTGCTCTGCTGATAAACTCCATCTTAAATCTCCGACTGTAGGCTCCTCTGCTTTTACAAACTGCTTTACTCACAAGTAACAATCTCTTCTACTAAACTTTCTCTCTGTATTGTTCTTCCTTACTAACTGTGTCCCTAAAAAAAAAAAAACTGCTTTCACAGCAGTAAAACCGCCTCTGGTTAACACATGTTGACGACGCCCACCTAACCCTCGGCGCCGCAGAGCCACATCTCTGCTCCATCTCAGCGTATCTGCAGTGTTTCCTCCGCCTCTGGTGTCTGCAGATGTAGAGTCTCTGTAGGCTGCTCAACATCTTATTTCTAAAAGGCTGCTGCTGCTGCTGCTGCTGCTGCTGCTGCTCACAGCTGGCCTGCTCACATAGCAACAGTAGTCATAGCACCCTGAACAACCAATCAGCATCCTCCTCGCCCCCCCTTGTACCTCTGGGAGGTTTGGTGTGAGACATCAGTGTCTTCACGCCCAGCATCCTGTCAGTTATGAGGAGCCTCCTGCAGACAAACACACATCGCCAGCTGATCTCCGTTTTTTTTTCCAATAAAGCATCATAGATTCAGCTAATTTGGAATAAATATATATGTAGAGGTGAAAGTTAGCAAGTTCCTATTCATAATCAGTACATTCAGGAATAAAATAAAACATAAAATGATATAAAATGAACATTGGTTGGATAAAAACGTGGTTCTAGGTGTTTCTGTTTGACCCCGAGCTGCCTCCCTGCAGTTTTCAGATTACATTTTGCCTCCTGGCCTGTCAGAGAAATCATCACTTCCACCTCAGCTCTCTCCGCAGGCAGGCAGGTGTGAAAACGCTGTCTTCTTAGTTTTATCATAATAAGAAAAAAATAAAAAGCAGCGTGACTCATCAGTCTGTTCGTCCGACTCCACATGGGCTCTGTACTGTACTCCTTTCTGTGTCCTCTGTGCTCTTTGTTCCTGTGGAAATGTGTCTCTCCTCTGCGTTCTGTGTGAAAAGCTGCTGCCTGAGATTGTAAAGTGTGATTTTTATTTATTTTTTTTCCTGATTTTTTTCAGTCCTTCCCTTCCTTTTGCTTGCTTTGTCAGCATGTTAGCAGCCAGAGAGGAAGGAAGGATGTTTAATAGATGATTAGAAGCCTGCAAGCTAAAGAAAAAGCTTAAAGTGCATAAGTTTAACCAAGAAAATGTTAATAATCAGTCACTGAGCTTTTGTTAAATATGTTTTAATGAGACTCCAAATCAAAAAGTGTTAAAACTGAAATATGTTTAACACAGATTGTAGACTTTGATTACTAATGCTCTGTTTTCTTTATGTTTGCATTTTACATTCAGTCAATTGTTTTATTCAGAAAAAAACTTAAACAGCTGAAACAATATATTAATTAAACATTTAAGCCATTTTTTAACAGAAAAATGATGGTAAAATATAAATAATAAATGTAATTAGGTGTCTGGCTGCTCTCGTGTCTCTGATCTGCATCCCCTCTGTGTTTATTCAATCACTGTCTAATGAAGTTTAACCTTGATGTTCTTAAAGTGTTTTAACATGTTCGAGATACAGACACGGTATTTCTCCACCATGTTAGACTGTGCAAAGACGCCACCTAGTGGCAGAGTCTGCAAACTGCAGCACAGTTACTTACATTGGACAGGATGAAGTTAAATATATAGAATAAAAGAAAAAATCTACATACTTTACATCTGATGTTTGCTGGTTTTGATCTGAAATATGAAGCTTGAGATTTTATGTGTCAGCTTAATATTTTAATGTTTGGATTTTATGCAGAAAAGCACCAAAGCAGCTCTTATCTCTAAACTATAATATAGACTCAAATGAGTTTTTTTAGAGAGATATCCTAAAATTACATGTCAAGTAGATTTTTGATGTCAAAAACTGTCTGACATCTTTTTTTTCAACATGTTAAGATTCATTCAGTCAGTTGAGACCTTTTTACTAGATTATTTTTTTTAATGTCACACCTGAAGCAGGAAGCTGGAGGTGTGAATCCTGTCTGGACAGAGCTGATAATAACTCATCTTTCTGTCTTCTCTCGGCAAAATCAGTCGCTTCCTCCTCAGTTTTGGTGTTTTAGTTTTTCTGGGTTTTTGAGGCTCGTGTTGAGTCAGCGGGCGAGACCCCGGGACATTTGGACCGATTTGTGGAAAATGACTGAAGGCCTGAGAGAAGCGAAAGTCTCAGAAACTTCAGAAGGTTTTAACACTTACGTAACTAACATTTCTACTTGATTTGTAAGTTCATGTGATTCTTTCACAGCTGGTAGAGAAATACTGTGTCTGATCTGAATTTTTACCGTTTCCTTTCTCCTCCATTGTTCTTTTCTCTTTCCCTTTTTTTCCCCCCATTCTGAATTTATCCTCGTTCAAACTAACAAACTGTCTGTCCATTATCTCATCTGTCTTTTCTCTTTTTCTCTGCTCGTATTTCCCTCTTCTTCTCTCTCTTCTTCTTTTTCTTCTCTCTTCCTGCTCCGTCTGACCGGCAGGCATAACTCCAGATGCCTTGTAATGGTTCTAAAAAAAAACAAAACAAACTCGTCTTCTGCATGACGGACGCCTCACCTCACCTCGCCTCAACCCCCCCTCCCTCTTCAAGCTTTGCAGTTTTCTTCAGCTCTGACTCTTCCTCTTTTTTCCCACCTCCGGGTTCTGGTGGGATTCTTCACGGCCGAGTTTGAACCGGAGCGGTTAATGTTCATTTTTAAAGGGATTGGGTTGTAAGGGAGGGATGATGGGAAACAGCTTGTGTGTCTAAAAATTCAAACTTCCTGTATTCAAATGTGTGTATCTGCTGTGGATGGAAGAAGGGGGGGAGTGACGTTTAAACTTGTGCTTTCTTTCATTTTCTCTCTCTGCTGTCCTTTAACGCTGACTCTGCTCTCTTTCCGTCACTCTTCAGTGTCTTTAAACTAAACGTTCATTCATATCGGCTGTCGACTCACACGATGAGCTGAAGGGTTAAAAAGAATCAGCTGTTGTTTAAAGTTTTAAAAAATATCCACATTGTTAAGATTTTTGGTCAGAATGAATCTGTATGATTAAAACAGATCAGAGAATAAAGCTGAGAAATAAACACCAGTAATAAGAGAAATATAATAAATACAGATATCTTTACTTAGATCAGAGTTTCCCACACTAAATAAACCTTCTGAATCATCAGGCTTAATGAAAAAGGACCAGAAATATACAGACGTGACACTTCTAGTCGATTAATCAAACTCAGGCAAAGACCGACCGTGTTTGACCTTTGAACTCTTTCCTACCCGCCTCTCTCCCCTTTCGTCTTTCTTTCTGCAGAGGTTAGATGCTTTTTTTTTTTTTCCCGTCCATTCAGTTTAATCCAGCGCTCGCACCTGAACTCATTAGTGGTGACTCAAAGCTCGTAGTGATTTCAACATGCTGTAAATAACATCAGCGCGACTCGTCAGCATGATCGACCGTGTGGCTCCGTGGGGTTTTTTCTGCTGCCAGTAGAGTTTTTAGTCATTAGTTTGTCGCTCTGTGTCATCTGTTTTTCGCACTGATATCAGACTAAACTATGTGGTGATGTCGAGACGAGAGGACAAATTAAAGGTAACAGGGTTCATGCACGATGGGTTCGAATTAAAACCTGGAACAGAAGCGAAGATATCTGATGAAATTTGACTGTAAAAAAATCACTAAATGTCAGACTGAAAGGAGAAGAAGTGAAGCTTTCGGCCGACATGAGATCTAAACATTGTGCATCCAGCCTGTTTACCTTCTGTATATCTCTGTATATAGATGTCAGGAGGAGGGGAGGTCGGGGGGGTTTGCAGAACGTTTTGCTGTAAACAGTCAGTGTTGCATTTTGTGGGGAATTCTGGGAAATGGAGTAGTCTCCTTGTGTCTGTTCTCGGCTCCTGCTTATAATCTTCTGCGTGTCCTGTCCTGTTGTGCATCTTACAGTTTGTCTTTCTTAACTTCTAATAAAACCTAAACTCTTTGCTCACCTGAACCTGCGCCTGTCGCCTCTTTGTGTGTCCCTTCTCTTTTTTTTCTGTGTGTGTGTGCTTCCTTTAACTGAGTGACGTCTAAACATTAATACCTCTCAGCGGCAACAGCGGCATTGTGGGTAATAAAACCTGCTGATCAGCACTGCAAGTTCAATACAATAAACTACAGTCTCTTCTTTTGTCTCTTAAAGATAAAACCATCTAAATTATCCTCCAGAATAAATAAAAAATAAAGCGCATGCCATCATTTCATTCATTCATTCATTACTTCTAAATAATCTTAATTGATCACTGGCAGGAAAAGTGGTTAATTAAATCAAACAAGGTTATTATTGATGTTCATAAACTGATCACTTTTTTTAATCTTATTGTTAGTTTATGTGCTTGATTAAGTTTTAGAGAATTATAAAAACACCCGATCTGTTGTCCCAGCAGGAAAATATGATTTGAACTTTTTTGTATAAATATTATTTGAGGTTTTCTTGATGAACCTTTAATCGATTGCTACCAAGTGTTTGATATAATCAGCCAATATTAGCTGATTAAGATTGTAAGTCTGAGTTCATCAGTGTGAACGTCTGCTGGAAAATTATAAGAAACTGCAGTAAAGAAACGTCAACACTAATGTACAAGTCAAATTTAAAAGAGGACAAGAATGCAGTGTTTTAACCTTGTCCTCGAGATGTTATTACATTTTTTATCAGTACATAAGAACACAGTAAGTATATAAGAATATAAGCTTTATTACTTTTTTCAGTACCCAGCATGCTCAGCTTTATTTTCAGCTTCGTCCTCTTTCATTCCTGAAACTTTTCACTGGTCTTCATTAAAAAAAAAACCTCCTGTTTGTAACAGAATAATGACTGAAAGGTAAAGAATCTGCAGCAAAAATAAAGTCAAACCCACATCTGACTGTCAGAGACGACGCGGTCACGTCCTCCTGTAAGTGTGTTAAACTTAAAAAGGACTCGGTGAAGCTGCAGGACGACATGTTACTGAGTCCATCAGCGTTAAACACACGAGGCAGAGCTTCGTTTGACTCATACAGATACAATCCTGTTTGTTTTTGACGAATCAGGAACATCAGATAAAGAAAAAGACAAATGCAGGTCGAGTCAGAACTGGATGCATTTATTAAGAAACACTGAATTAAAGCCACTCAGGTGTGTTTGGGTACGTTGGCTTGTTGTAGCATCTGAATGACGGCTGATAAAAGGTGTTATCTGTCACACACTGATTACCTGTGCTGATGCACTTCAGGTGTGCTGTGTGAGAGCACAATACACAGAAAACTGATTTGCAAACGAGTGTGTTTCTGCACCACTGCATCATGAACGCACACGGAGGTTTGCAGGATGTTTGTTAGTGTTTGACCATCAACCTTTAACATATTCCGACCTTTTAACACTTTAAATCCCTGCAATTATTAAGATCACCTGCACTCTTTTGTTGTTTTAGCCTCTAAACACAGTCATGTAAATCATGAAAGACCCTGAGAGAGTTGATGTTGTGTTTAAAAACTCAGTTAACACTCAGGTTTCATTATTACGGAATAAAATCAGTCATGCGTCTGTTTATTAAGAATTAATGTTGTTTTTATTTCCTGCATCAGTGCTGGATATTTTTTATTTAAGGCCTCATTTGGGTCAACAGTTGATTGGTCAGACACTAACGTGCATCCAGTATGCTCTACGTGTGTGTGTGTGCATGAGTGTGTGTGTGTGTGGGCTGAACAGGAAGTGGATGAACGAGTGTAACCATGTGACGTCTCCCATCAGGACGGCTCGGGCTCCCTGAAGAGGAGCGGCTCCTTCAGCAAACTGCGAGCGTCGATCCGCCGCAGCAGCGAGAAACTGGTCCGCAAGCTGAAAGGCGGCGGCGGCGGCGGCTCGTCACGAGACAGCGAACCCAAAAACCCCGGGTAACTATGACAACAGACACCTGACTGACCCGCCACAGGTGACTCTCGCTTTACGCGCTGGAGGCCCGGAGGAGCGAGCCGAGCCTCCAGCCCTCAGCTCGGCGTGGGCCTACTAACCAAAACTAAAAGAAGGGATTCGCTCTACTTTGCTGGTGGTGAAGCGGTGTTACTCTTAAGCTGTTTGCACATGAAATGATGGAGGGAGCTTCTGCTGGCGCACACACACACACACACACACACACACACACACACACACACACACACACACACACACACACACACACGGTTTTTTCCTGCATTGGTTTACTTTCTGTTCTCACACTGCCTCTGTACAGCGTCTGCGCTCTGTCTTTCCTCCGTGGTTTAGTTTGGTTGTCACTGAGTATTTTAGGGCCAATGTTTGAAGAAAAAAAAGAGATTTAAGTAGAAATTAAGTTGTAATATTTTAGAAATAATAATAAAGATGCAGTATTTTAAGAAAAAAGTCAAAAGTTTAACTGTAAGAAAAAATATCACAACTATTTTTGTAAAAATTTTTACTTGAGATAATTCGCCAATTTTTTAAAATATTAAAATATGTCATATAATATTTCTTTTGTATATTTTCTAATAATTTTTTTCTCATTTCATTGGCTCTAATACTTCGTCTCGATGATCCAAACCTGAACATGATGAAAACAGAAAAACCAAATGTGTTCAGTGAACATCTCATGTACAGAACAGTATTGATGAATCGGGACAAAGATGCAGCTTCTTCAGACGTTTTTTAAAGAAAAAAAGCAACTGTGATGAGACACAAAGTACTAATGTCTGCTTTTTGAAATGCCTTCATGCTTGTGATGCCTGTGGAACTCATTTACTTTTTTTTTTGGTTTAACGACCAATAGTTACATCTATTTATTGCATTTTTGTGGCTTTGGACTATTTATTTCAATTTGAAATATAGTTCAGTTTTACTCGGCTTTGGATTTTCTGTTTTTTTTTTTTTTTCGTTTTTTTTTTGTGAATTTTACTCTGGAAAAACAAACCTGTCTGCATGGCTGTTTTTGTTTAGAGTTTCATGCTTTGTTGGATTTTTATTTATGAATAAATGTTTGCATTGGAATGTGTACTTGCATGCCTCGTCTGTGAGCTCACTGGTTTCCGTTTTCCTTTCCTGTGCTGCTTTTTTCTTCTGTGGCTCCTAAAGATGACGGACATGATGATGTCACGGCCATCATCATCGTCATCACGATTGATCCGACGGCTCTCAGTCGTCACTGCAGAAACGTCCATCTTAACAAGTCGAGTCGGTACGAGTCGTGGTTTTCTCAGAGAGTTTGCCGTCGTTTGTCGAAAGGAAGCAGCAGAAACTTTGAGAAAAGTTCAACCGGAGAGCGAATCAACAACCTTCAAAGGTTCCAGTCACTTCAAAATGTTTTCTTTTTTTAAAACAAGAAAAAAGTTTGGACTTTTTTCCCTTTTAAAAGCTTACAGATGTAATTAACTGAAGGTTTGGAAAGAAAGAAAAAGAGGAAAAACATCCAACAAAAGGAAAAAAGTTGTTGAGCAAATTCAAACTCTGGAAGTTAAAGTCGCCTCGTTTGCGTCTCAGATGAAGAAAACTTGTGTATTTGTTCATTTCTGAAAGTTTTTCCACAATAAAAGTTAGATTTTTCCTGCCAGCAAATGAAGCAAAATATCAGTGAAGCTCAAGCATTATTAACAAAAAGCCATTAATAATAAAAACTGTGACCTTTAGGTTTCTGTACATTAGTGCCATCTGGTGGGAGATTGAAGAATGTCACCCGCAAAATATTTCAGAAGTAATCTGGTTCCTTTTTTTGTAATATCTTGAGAAAAAGAGGTTATTATAATTTTAAGAGAAAAAGAAATAGTTTTGTTAAAAAATAAGAGAAATATTTTGGAAGCTATTAACAAATCAAAAAAAAAAGTTGCAATATTTAAGAAACATTGGACCTGAAAAAAAGGAAAAATTTGTTGAGAAAATCTTAAAATTTAGAGAAAAAGTCGTAATATCTTAAAGAAAAGTTGTTTAAAACAGTGTAACTGAGTCAAAATGTTATCACAGTACGAAAAAGTTGATTTTCTTTAACAGATATGAGTCTTTTTTTGCTTGTTTTGTTTTGTTTCATTCAGCAGGACAGAAATCTGACACATTTAAATAAAAACTGTTCGTTCAGGATCGAGCTTCTTGTTAAGGTGGACGTGTTTCTGCAGCGTCGCCTCGCTGAACTCGAGTCTTTGTTTTCGGACACGAATGTTTCTGTTTGCATGAACTTCACTGACGTAAATATCAGCGTTCGCCACCTCAAGCTGATCAGAAAACAGGCTGAATAAAAGTTAAACGGTGTGACAGTTAAAGTCTTGGTACCACTTTCTGATAATTGACTCTTTACAAGCTTTTAATAACAGCAAATTATTGTAAATATCTAATGAGTTGTTAATAAGTTGGTCATAAAAAGAAAACTAAAATAGAAATATTTAATCTAGCAGTTTTAAATGTCTGATAATGTCTGATAAACAACACAAGTTAGTAAGTTAATTGTGTTTTAAAGGTTTTTTTTTACAGCAGATAGTAAAAGTTTATAAGTATAATTAAGTTAATTTGTTCCAGATGATCACAGAGTCAATAAAATGGTTTTAATTCATTTATAATTCTTTACTTTGCCTGTAGAGGGCGTCACATCAGAGAGTGATACCAAAGTTTTTTATATTTTTAAACCTTTCAAACCATATTTTTAAAAAATTAAAGCTCATAATTAAATGAAACTAACTTTTGTGTGAACATATCATGGATGTTATTAACCAACACACACTTACCTTCATTTCCACTGAGCTTTAAAAAAAAAAAAAAAATCCTCACACCTGACTCTCCACCCCCCCTTCACTTGTGACCTCTGACCCCCCCCCTCA
>JAPZDV010000007.1:2312765-2328983 GCA_029814665.1 Acanthurus lineatus | reverse complement strand
CCTGTGAAAAAGTGCAGAGCTCATCATTTTGAGACTCCAGTTGACCTAGTTAGATCCTCGTCTGTGTCAGTGGTTTCGATTTTCTCCATCAGATTCATCAGATTCCTGTAACAAAGAAACTTTTAGCCGTTGAGGGAAAAAAAAAAAGGTTTTACACACACTTTATTCTCAGCTGACACACTTGACTCGAATAGAAACCACGAACACAGCTCAGCCAGGATTTATTTCTGTTCCTTTCCTATAACTCTTTGATTAAACATTCAATTAAATTACAAGTTTTTATGGCCAAAAAATATCTGATTGCACCTTAAAAGCATTTTAATGCAGAAAAAAAAAGATAATTAAAGGTCCAGTGTGTAAGTTTTAAAGTGATTAATTGTCACAATATCCAGAAATTTCAATATAATATTCATAATTATGTTAATTAAACCAATCATTATGAATAATCACCTGATCATCATTACCTTAGAAGGAGACTTATATATCTACAGAGGGAGTGGAGGGATGTTCAGTTTGTTGCAGTTCACAATTTCACCACTAGGTGCCACTAAATCTTACACACTGGACCTTTAATGGTTTATTCAGTTAATAACGACACAGTAATCACTCAGATGGACCGCAGCTCACGACTGACTTTGTGTTTTGTTCATTTTGAGGCAGATTAAGACGTTTCCGTGTCGACTGTCTGTGAATCTCTCTGTGTTTCGTGTTTCCCGCAGCATCACTGTCGGCGATGCGGTCGGTGCTTCTGCGATAAATGCTGCAGTAAGAAGGTGGTGCTGCCGCGCATGTGTTTCGTCGACCCGGTGCGACAGTGTGCCGAGTGCAGCCTGGTCTCTCAGAAGGAGATGGAGTTTTACGACAAGCAGCTCAAAGTGCTTCTGGGAGGTGAGAAGTCATTATTTTATAACCGTGCGACGCCCTCTTTACAGCATTTATGGTTTTATCACGGCATGCGTGTCCTTGTGGTTGTTTTTGTTCTGATTTTTATCATGAATTCCTCTTTTCCAAACCTCTTTCCTTTACATTTGGTATAAAAGCTTCCTTCACATGTAAAGAAAAACATTTTAGCAGCTCTGATGTCGATCAAGAAGCACTTTTTTCCTTTTCAGACTATTGAGAATTTTCTCTAATTAAAGCATTTTGATAAATCCTACAATCGACTGACCAGAAGGTTTCAGTTTTCCAACAATCACAGTTTCTTCCAGACCGACTCTGTGATCAAGTCTGAAAATTTTGGATGGTGTTTTAGTATTATTAATGCATAACTACTAGTTTCTTGTGCTAAAACTGACACTCAGTCTGGTGTTTGAATTATTAAATGATACTTTCAGCCAAACTAACGTATTAACATTTCTCTTTTTTGAAATCAGAAACTCTCATTTAGCTTCAGTTAAATATTTAGTTACTCTGAAGCTTCGACAGCGGAGTCAAACAGACGGATATTCACGATGGATTCGCAGCTTTTACATCTCCATCTTTTGTGAACTTTTTGTCCGTCTCGTTTTCTGCTGAGCGACCGATAACTCCATCATCAATAACGCATGAGGCCCTGACGAGCTGCAGGCTTTTCATCGCAGTCATTCAGCCGGTCGTCCGCCTGCAGCTTCGGCCTGCTGATGGATTTTTCATTAAGAGCCTGATGGCTGCTGCGTATTTATAGCTCCACACCGAGCCACAGTCACCAACAACACAATGGATTATCGGGGCAGCAGGAGGGCACTCGATTATTCAGAGAGGATCTTTGTAGCATTTCTACTTCCTGTACAGTTTTATTTACAAAGTCGCAGTGATCTTCTGTGATCTGTGTGGATGCACGCAGGTGTGTGTAGTGTTACATCAGTTATTATGGTTTTGAAATGTTTTTTAAAATATTTTCATGTGTGAAATTTTGAGATGAAATATTTGCAATAATTTAATTTGTATTTTACCATTTTTTTTAAAGTTCTGTTTTATGTATTAAAGGTCAAATGTAGTAAAGCGGCTGTATAATGTTTAAAAAAAAAGTTAAAAGCACAATCTGTCAAAGAATATGTGAACAGTTTTGGAGTTTAGTTTGAAGCAACTGTGTTTATCCACTAACCTGTCTTGTCTTTTTTTATTTTTAAACCATTCTTGGGTAACTTGCAGGGTTACAGATGTTTTCAGAGCAGCATTTTCCTGCCTTCTCTGTTCATCACATCTGGACTTGTTCTCTGTTTGCAGGCGGCACCTTCATCGTCACTTTGGGAACGTCGGAGAAGTCTGAAACGATGACGTGTCGCCTCTCCAACAACCACAGGTGAGTTTTTTTAAAAACCTTTTTTCTGTCCCACTCTGAGTGTGTTGAAAGCCAAAGCTTTATGTGTGTAAAGATGTGTGGAACTGGAGGAAAGTGTGTGTTGTGATTTGGGTGAATTTGCTCTTTAACAAGCCGACGTTGAGCACATTGAATGCATCACTGTGAATGTTTGTTATTCTCTCTGCCTCATTACTGTTGAAATCTTACGCATCAAACTTTCTGGATAAAAGATTATAGAAATGAAAACAGACAAAGATGGACGGATTTGTAAGTTTAATAATAAACAAATATTTACCCAGATGTGCTCATAAGTCCTTAAAGTAAACAAAACAGGTATAAACATTTAAAAATGTTCTGACAGAAAACGTCAGTGTGGATCATCTGATTTGGCAGATGGTGGAAAATCCAGTTGCACCAGTCAGATCGACAGTTTGTTCATTATTCTAACTGGTTTGTTTGTTTGTTTGTTTGTTTGTTTGTTTGTTGATCCAAACATCAGGTATCTGTTCCTCGACGGTGAAAGTCACTTCGAGGTGGAGTTGTCTCGGATCTCCAGCATGCAGATTCTGACAGACGGGACGAGTCCAGGAGGTGAGACTCGGACACGAACCGATTAAAATCTCCTGCTGACGTCAGAATATTAATGTGTTTAATTCGTAAACCTGTTTGACAAAAGCAAAGCAAACTTTACCGCTTGTTTTCTGTCGTGTAAAATGATAATTCAGGACTTCTTTACCTCTGTGTCTCCATCTTGTTTGGATCCATAAGCAGCTGAAAAATGTCTCCATTAACATTGAAGACCTTGTTTCTTTGTCTTGTTTCTTATCCGACACTAACAAACTCTTCCTCCTCTGCTGGCCCGCCTCTCCTTCTTCTTCTTCTTCTTCTCCTTCTTCTTCTTCTGGCTTCAGATAATGACATTCACACTTACACCAGTCTGCTGGACAGTCACTGTATCTCTGAAGGTTAGCTGTGGCTCATCGCTGCTGTCGTCACTTCATCCCTCCATCTTTTCCTCCGTCTGTGTGCATGAAGCCGCCTGAGAATCAGACCAGTGATTCTGTTCACATCACCGGGAAATAAAACACCACAAACCTCAATATGTTACTCCCATGATGCATTTCAGCGAGGGGAAGTAGTTAAACCATTTTAATAGGAAAAACTATCCAAAAATTGTCCGTTTTTATGAAAAATGTTGAAACATTTTGTGGTTTCAGCTTCTTAAAAGTGCAGATTTGCTTCTTTTCTTTGTCTTGAATCAAAGTAAACTCTTTAACTTTAACAAAAAGATCCAATCAGGCTTCATTTTATATATGATTTAAAATATCTGGTCGGTATTTAATCGTCACGTGTTGAGTTTTGAATTGTTTTTTCTTGCAGAGTAAAAACAAAAGGATTGATTTAAAGATCTGTTGTGCATCATGGAAACATAAAAATTACTAAACACAGATGATTCACTTTAAACCAAAACATGATGTTGGTGCTTTTTGAGACATTTGTGTGTGTTTCCTGCATGCAACGTGTGTGTGTGTGTGTGTGTGTCTCAAAAATATTTCACCACAAACGTCTCATAACTGGTGGCAGTTTTAGCATTTTGACTTTTATTTTGAAAGGAAGTGTCACTCTGTTTCTGGTCTTCTGAATCATTTCTGTTTGATTTTCACTCTTCCAGCATCTCGTTGTTGTGCATTTGTGTGCATGAATCATTTTGTTGATGTGATCGGATGCAGCAGCATGAATGTTAAAATGTTAAAGAGAAAAATCTTAACATGTGATTAGTTTTGATCCTGTAACTTTTTCACACCTGCATCATTTATCTCTGTTTGTCTTTTAACCTGCAGCTGTTTTTTAATGAGCTTTAAATGAACTCAGCTCTTAATGATTGGCTTCATGTTTTTAGCTCTTCATACAGAATTTGAAAAGTGTCAGACTTCCTAAAAGTCTTTTCCAAATTCTTAGAGAAGAAAAGTTTTATCTCGACTTTGAAATGTCAAGACAACTTTCCTCAAAATGTCATCCTGTCTGAGTTGAAGACTGAATCTTTTTCTGGCCGTCTGATAATCGTTCTTTGACAAATTACATCGTTTCAAACAGTCAGTCTTTATTTTCCAAAGTCCACGTCTCACTGAAGGTGTGTGTGTTGTGTGTGTGTGTGTGTGCGTGCAGGTGGGACGTCGCGGGCCAGCGGCATGTTGCTCCACTATAAGCCAATGGGCTCCCAGGATGCACAGCAGCTCCGCATGGAGGCTGCAGAAGACAAGAAGGTGGCCTCGTTATGGTTCGCTGCGATGCACAAGGTCAGAACAGAAACACAGAAACACACACACCGTCACCGAGCTGCATGTGCATGAGTGTGTTTTGGTTTATTAAAGCCTCATAGTTCTGCTAATAACTATATTTATTTATTAGAACTGATAGTTTGTAATGAATTTAAAGTCTTTGGGTGCAGGATTGTTGTTGACATTTTGCAGCTCTGCTCGAGTTTTGGCTGCTGCCGTTTGTCAGTTTATCAGCTGTTTGTGTCCAAAATCCAAATGTGTGTGACTCATTAATGTTTGATTGAAGCTAAAGTGAAGCGAGGACGTAGAGTGTGACGTTTCAGAGACCCGACGGACAAACATGACCCCAAACATACCTATCTTTTATCTTTTAAGACTGTTAGCCGTTGAGAAGTCTGCAAGTTTCCCCATTCATTTTAATAAGGATGCTAACATTTAGCATTTACAAATAATTACAGTTGAGGTGAGCATTTGTGTTAGCATTAGCATGCTGGCATGTTAAATGGTACATATAGACATTAGCATGGCTCGGCTTTACTTGATAGAGTCTTTGAGTCTGACCATTTTTAAAACGTCTTAGAGTACCAAGAAAAGCGCTTTATATATATGTATTATTGTTATTATTATTATTATTATTAATACAAAAATATTAGGATGCTAAATGCTAACATGTTAGCATGCTTTGGTAGCATGAAGACAAAAACAAAGGACAGAAGAGACTGATGGAAGAAAAAATAAGTCTGATAATGTAGAGAAATGACAACATGTCCTCTCCTCTGGCGCCCCCCTCAGGCCAACGTTTACATTTTTCTCTTCAGTAGGAAAAAAAATTTGGAAAATGTTGTTTTTGTTCAATTTTTTTCATTATAATTCAGTTTTTCTGTCGTGTATTCAGAGATCATGAATGAATGAAAAGCAAACAGGTTTTACAGTTTGTGTTTTACTGCAGCTGCTGATCTTTTTTTATTCTCACCCTAAATTAACGTTTTTTTTTTGTTTTGTTTTGTATATTTTCTAATCTCAGGCGGCCAAACTGCTGTACGAAGCTCGGGACCAGTGACGCGCAGCAGCCTGCCGGGCTGAACCTCCAGGCAGCACACACCCAAGTGTTTTGTACCCGGTTTCTCTGGGGTTTGGTATCGTTTGGATTTTATTAACATCAGTTGTGATTCCGCTTATCCGTCTGATTCCTCATCGGGTCTTGATACCAGTTCTGATCTCATGGTAATTTCTTCAAGAAGCGTTTATATATATATTAAAAAACAAAAACACTTTGTTACCTCTATAACCAGTACTTTGTACGCCATGTTTACCACAGATACAGTAGGCTGATTGTTCTTCTTCTGATTATTATTTTTACATTTAAGAGCTTTTTAATCCTCTTTCATTTAATCCATAAATTGGGACATGAAGCATTAATGATTTTCTTCCCAACACAAGTTAGTATCTTTTCGTTCTGGGAAGCTTCTGCTTTTAATTTCTGTTTTTTTTTCTTTCTCAGATTAGAAGATTGTTTTTATTTGACTTTTTTTTCCTTTTTCTTGGACTGTGCAGTTTGTATTTTCACACACAGTTTAAACTCAAGACACTTTAACATCACTGAAATGTGACATCAGACTTTTCATAAAACATTTTTTCATAACTTTCAGAGATGCAGTAAAACTTCAGATAGAGGCACAGCCGTTTTTACGGAAACACATTTTTTGTATCAGTGAGGATTTTATTTCCCGGACAAAAGTGATGAGACACTTTATGGATCCCTGAAGGGATTTTCTTTTTTTAAAATCTTTAATCTTTAATTTTTCTGACCTTCAGCACCAAGTATGGACAGAGTGTCTCGTTTAGGGGACCTTCAGAAGGACGTGATGCTCGATGGTTTAACCAGTTTGAACTCAGATCTTCCAGAGAAAGAAAAGGTCTCGTGCAAGTTAAAGGACAAATCCACTTTTTAAGCAAATAGAAAAGCAGCTACGTGTGATGTTCTTTGCATTTCAGGGCCAACTTTGTTTAGTTTGTTAATCCCAGACAAAACAAAGTTGTGCTGAAAAATTTACAAGTGCCAAAAAAAATGCAGTTCCTCAAACGGCCACTAGAGGCTCTCACTAAGAGCAAGTCCACCCCGATAGAGCTCTGTATTTTTGTTCTCGGTAGCTAATTACATGACAGCTGTACAAGGATTTATATTATACATATATAATACATGTATATATATATAATACATAATATTTAAATGATCACTTCTGGCTTAAAAAATTCAAGATGGCTGCTGACAAAAAGTCAAATTTAAGGCTTCAAAACAGAACAACTTGTGACGTCTTGGTGACTTTTTCCACCATTTGTGATACAATCAATGACCAGATGGAGGTCGAGTGAGTGAAAAGCATTCTGGGAATTGTAGGAAGAGGCCTTTAATGACAAAATAAATCCTGAAATGCAAAAAACATCACAGATTTATTCACAGTTTTAAACATCGTTATCAGATTTTTCCTTTAGGAGTCGTGACAGTTTCAGAGTTTTAAGAGGCGACGAAGTTTCTGTTTCTTCTTCTGCAAATCGTGTCGGTGACTCTGATTTCTTACGGATTCAAACCTCGAGGCCTCGGCGTCTGAGGGAAAAACTACAGACTATTCACTGATTGTAGTGAAGCATAAACACACGCAGACGTAAAGAAATGCTTTAAGTGTAGTTTCATGTATTGAAGTTTTGTATAAGCTATTTTGTTAACTATTCCTACTTTAACACAAGGCGTGTGCGCACTCGCGTAGTTTTCAAAGCTGAAGTATGAACATAGTTTTTTGTAACATTTGTAAACAGTAATTCCTTTAATCCTCTCAGACTTAAATCGAGCCTTTTTCCTTTTTTTAATCTTTTAATTATTCTTCGTGATCCAGAGATGTGAAGCCGTCACCTTCCGTCAGTCGCTGGTTTTGTTGGCCGATAGTTTGAGTTTGTGCTTCCGAGGACCTTTTTTTTTTATTATTATTAAACAGGAAGTTAGTTTTTTATTTTTTCAGATTGTGGACGTGTTGAGTGAACGAAAAGAAACCCCGGATTTTAAATTTTCTACGTTAAAAAGGTTTTTTCCACGTGTGTTTGCTTCTTGTGTTTTATCATCAGATTTTGACTCGCAGAGATTTGAAGCTGTTTTCTTAAAAAATTAAAAACCCAGCAAAGTTTTAATTCTGGAGATTTTGCAGACGTATTTCCAGAAGCCTCAGTTACTCTTTTCACCATCTGGGTTAAAACATAATCTGTCTGCAGCTTTTTAATAAAGATTTTTAACCTTTTTTTGCTCAGTTTTAACTCTAGAGCTCAGTCGTTTTGTACAGTATTTTCTGTGCACATTGTTCTCATTTAGCAGGTTAATTTAAAATCTTTTTTCGTGAGATATTTTTCATCCTGATGCTTCAGTGAGATTTCTTTAAATCTTGAAAACCTTCAGATCAGCAGCTGAAATCATTCTTGTTTTTTCAAACTTTGCTGTGTTAATTTTTTTAAAAGAAAACAGATTAAACTCTGTGAGCTGAATGTGACGGAAACACACGAGCGGCTGACATTTTAACATTTCTCGACCCAGATTTTTCTTCCTGATGCAAGTTTGTGACATTTCTTTTAAAGATTTGCACCCTGATGTCGTCATATTTCCCACAAATCCCCAGTTTTTACCTGCGAGCTCCCTGTTTTAAGTCTTGAAATTGAGAATGTGAGGACTTTGTGACAGTGTCGGGTTTTTATAACTGAATCAAGTTGTGTCTCTTTTCAACAGTTTCAGGTGAAGCATGAAGTGTTTTTTGTGAATTTGAGTGTGAATTTAAGATGTGAAGAAGTGTTGCGACACAAAACTCTGATCTCATCGTCGTCTTTTGAGCTTTTTTCTGGAGCTTCGAGCCTCGTAGTCTCCGTTTGCTCAGTTGTATCTTGGACCTTCTGTAACATTTTCATCATAAATGTCATAAAAGCTCCAAAAAAAATTAGCAAGACGACCTTGAGATGAATTTTTTTGTCACAACATTTTGCATGCACGAGCTTAAATCTGTCAAAACAGCTGATTAAACACACGTGAGGGGTGATTGATAAGTTCATGGCCTGAGGCGAAAGGAGATCATTTTATTAGCTTTCTCTTCGTGCACAAGCAGCTCGACTATTTTGCGTGATTTTGCAGAAAGTTTACCACTTTTTGGAAGTCCTACTTCTTCTTCATATGTTCCAAAACAACTGGATTAAGTGTGTAACTTTAGAAGGAGATTAAGTTTAAAAAATAAACATTCTGGATTTGCTAATGTTGATTCCTTCTGCTGGAGGCTGTGGACTTTATCAATCACCCCTCAGATTATAAATGCACAGTAGCATTATAGTTGCTATAATTAGCAAAGATCCTTATCATTGGCTTTTTCGGTATTTTGCATCCGTGAGTCTTCTCTGTTGTTCTGAGGAGGAACTTTTGAGCTGTTTTAATGGAGCACAGACCCCGATTGAAATCCATTTTTTTATGTAGTGAAAAAACAATATTCACTTCCTCCTCCACGTCCACTTTGTGACATAAAGTTTATTTTTATATGCTGCTCACCGAAGAATTTAATCGCACGTCGTCGTCGTTTGGTTTGGTTTGGTTTGGGGCTTTTTTCTGAACAAAGTCGGATCACGATGGTGAAGTTTTATGTAAAAAAGATTTTAAAAAAACACGTTTTCATGTCGTCGTGTTGAGACGTTCGTGTTCGTTCACAGAGTTTTTCCAACATTAACAAAACTTTGCTTCCATCGTAGAGCTGTTTGTTGTGAAGGCGGACGTGAGGGCTGCACAAACAACGAGGTCGTCTTTATTATTTTGTCCCTTCTTAACTTCTGTTAAAGTTGCTTAATTAGACGTTTTTAACACAATAACACACTACCTGAATGCACAAGCCTCTCACATTTTATCAAAAGTGCACAATTTATGCAGCTTAACTTGATTAAATTTAATATAATTTCATTCAAGTGCTGTTTGCTCCCATTTAAAATTATCCAGTGCAGTTCTAAATGCTTCTAAAATTACCTTTAGACCAATATTGTGTTATTAATTGTAATAAAACTTATTCTAGGAGTAATGAAATCGATAATAAGCTCTGTTGTATTTGCTGTGCAGCCCTCTCAGACGCCCTCGGTTATGATTAAATGTTGAGTTTTTGTAGTAAGTTTTCACTCTGTGTAATGTCGCCGTGTCACGACGCAGCCGGTGTTTGTTCCTGCACTTAACGGCCACCTTTTAAAACCATTTTTACCCCCCCGACACTTTATCACTTACGCTGCAAATGCTAAACAACACTCTCTGTTGGATTATTCTGTTGAGAATAAAATCAAGTGTTTATAATTCTGTGCTGTCTTTTGTCTCATTTTGTAGTTTTTTTTTTATGATCATGAATTAATTATATTGCAAACAATTAAAGAAACACATGCTTATTACATATTTACTCCTGTTCTAACAATATTACTGATAATATTACAGGCCACTATGAGCACTGAAGGTGAATTTAAATCATATATGTAAAGGTTAAAACGTTCATGAGCGCCCCCTGCTGGAAAGATTGAACGACACTTTTCAACTGTAGAAAAATATATTGTTTTTTATGTTAATATTTTTCTCGGTTGTGCCTTTTTAAATGATTTATTTTATTTATTTTTTCTCTTAATATTTATTTAACACTTCAACCTAATAAAAAGGGCTTTATTGCGATTGAATTCATCTAGCAATAATTTCAAGCAGATACTGTAAAAAAACAATACAAATTAATAAACAAACAGACAGAAAATATGCTTAAATACTTAAGTTACTTTATTTATTATGTATCTCAAGTACTTCAGAGATTTAAAAACATGTTTTGCAGATAAAAAAAATGAATTAATACAATTTTTTTTACCAACAAATTTTTTTTTTGTTATAAAATTGTTGTTAAATGTAAATAAACTTTACAGATATAAGTTTTTTTGGGCCATTTTTTAAAGAAGCAACTTTAACAAATCCTCATTTGTGTCCATAAAATTTACCTTTAATCAAAATATTATTCGCCAAAAATTCGACTTTGACGGATATTTTCTTTAACACACTTAATATTCCTTAGGGTATTTTTTAATTTAATACTTCACACTGACATTTACAGATTATGAAAGTATTCATTCATTTTAATTTCATTCCTCAGGTTCATTACAACAACTGTCCATTTAAAAGCAGCTACCAGAAGTGCCATCACATTTGTAGGGGACGTTGCTACCTGTTTAAACACTTTATGTGCTTATATTAGGGATGACATGATATTTTTCTGTCACCTAAAAGGAAATTTTGTTATAATTTTTCTTTATGATTCAAAAAATTAACCCATTTTGCAAAGATTAATTAAATTAAACAACATCTTGACAGCGCTCCACCCCTCCGCGTCGAGTTGGTCTCGCCCGTGTCTCCCTAGCATCAAACGCACATGTTGGGTGTGTTGTGTTGAGGTTTGCAGCAAAATTACAGCATCGTAACGATCGGTGTGAGCTGTCACGGTGCCGTTTGCTACCGACCGACCAAAGTACAATGAGATTAGTGTTTTAGTGAATGAAAATTACACAAATATTCCGAGTTTGTTGTGGAAAAGGCTGCGGTGAGGAGGCTGACACGCGTCCCGGCGTGGTTCATGCAGGCAGCTCCTCCTGTCTGACTTCACCTGAAGGACTGAAGGTATGAACACCGACACTAAACACTGTCAGCATGTGTGTTTAATCTTATTTAATGCTGCTTCATTTATAAAACACTCACTGCATCACTCACATGTCGGTGAAAGTGCTTGTTGAGGTCGGTGTTGCCGGCTAGCGGTGCTCGGTTAGCCGTCAGCAGCTCCATGTGAGAGCTTCATGTAAAAAACCATAAAAAACTAGCTAACTTAAACACTTAAAATGTAAATTAAACCCAGTATAAAAAACGGGAAATGAGGCTGTGATTTAATGTGATTTGGAGTTTTTTAGCCCCACGAAGGAGTCGCCTTTTTTTTGGCTAGTAGATGAGAAAACGCTGAGCTAGCCGCCGGCTGAGGAGGAGTGCCACGTAGCTAGCCGGCTAACCGGCTAACGGTGAGGCTGCAGGGAGGACCTGCAGACTGAGCTGTACTCGGATACTTTACTGAAGGAAGAGTACTCTCAATACACTCTTTTAGTAGTAAAAGTCATGCACTTAATGTAGTTTTTAAAGTACAACCTGAAAAATGTGCTTAAAGTATCAACTAAAAGGCAGAAAAACTGGCTAATGAGTGTTATTTTTATACAGATTATGTCATGATTAGATTATCAGTGATGCATCAGTGTGTCAGCAGCACTTTACTGATGTAGTGTTTCCCAACATAAGGCTCGGGCCCCTCTGAAGGGTCACAGCATAAATCTGATCCATTTTGAGTGAAGATTCCTCTTTAGTTTCTGTGTTTGTAAAGAGTTTTTTGAGTCAGTGTTTGGAGATTTAATTATAACAATTTGATCCCAAAACTGCAGCAAAAGCACAGAAAAAGCTGTAAACACAAGTGGTGTGTGTTTTCTCGAAGCCTGAGTGGCTGCAGCATGAACATTATTTGTATCTTTAGGTTTTAGTTTTTAATTTCAGACAATCAGACTTTGACTTCAGAGACCAAATGAAGTGTTTAACTTTTACCTGCCTAAACTGTGATGCACGTTCTTGGTTTAAAAAAGAAGGTGTACATGTTGTTTTGAAGTACTGAGGTTTTAATTTAATTCCTCTCGTGTTTTCCCATCAGGCTTTGAGGCACCATGAGCTCCAAGGTGTGTAAGAACTGCGGCTGCTCGGACATCGATGTGGACCAGGCGCGTGGCGACGCCGTCTGCATGGGCTGCGGCTCCGTGCTGGAGGACAACATCATCGTGTCCGAGGTGGAGTTCGTGGAGTCGGGCGGCGGCGGCTCGCTGGCTGTCGGACAGTTTGTCTCCTCTGAAGGTGAGAGCGATGAAACGAGTCACCTGAAACAGGAAGAAACTGTTCCTGCTGATATAACTGCTGATTTTATCACCTTTGTGCAGGTTTTTGACTTTTATTCTGGGAACATAATTCAGTTTTACTTCAAAGTACTTAAACTTTAAGTGTTTTCAATTTCATACTTTAATTTAATTGCAGGTCAAAGGGGAATATTTCACTCTTAAATCCTCTGCATTCATCTGACAGCTTTAGTTCTTTGCAAATGAAAATTTAACTTAAAATTAGATTAAAGCCTTTTATAAATTACTACAGTTTTAATGCATAAATACTTGATGCATGTAATAGTGATTTTTCTGCTTTTTTTTACATCTTAAATGATCCTTAACTGAATTAACTGGAAATATTATATTATATTATTTAGTGTGTTTACTAAAAGTTCTTGATTTTGCCTCTTATAGTGTGACACGATATATAAAAAAGACATTTTTATTAAAGAAAAAGATCTTTTTATTTGAACCATAAACAGCAGTTGTATCCCTACTGTTCAAATCACCAGACTCCTTTGCAAAAAACAGTCGTTTTATCATCATAAAACACATTTTATTCAAGCAGAGCTTTAAAAAAAAAAAAGAAAACAAAACACCAAAACCACTTTGACTGTTTCAACAACCACAAACTCTGGTTTGATTGAAATTAACCCTCAAAATTTACTCTTGTGAGATATGAACGTTTGTTTGGTGTCTTACAGCGTTGCCCTTATGCAACACCGCTCTGTGTGTGTGTGTTGTTTGTGTGTGTGTGTGTGTGTTGGTGCACAGCTGCTTATCTGTGTGTATTTTTCACCTCCTGATTGTCTTCGACCTTCAGCTTGCAGGACTTTTCTCACCTGCCGTGTTGTAGTTCCTGTAAGTGTCCACTAGATGGTGGCGTTACTCCACCTATTCAGGATTCCCTGCTCCTTTTTATTTACTGATGAGACACAACTTTTGTTTTGCTTTTTTTAAATTTGCTTCACTTTTTATATTAAGAGCTGAAATAGTTTATTAGTTGACTGAAAGAAAATTGTTAATAATTTTGATTATTGATTATTCTTTTTAGACATAACGAAGCTAAACCATCAAACATTCTCTTGTTTCCAGCTTCTTAAAATGTCTTCAATCTTCTATGATTGAACATCTGTGTCTCAAACAAAACCAGATGTGGTTTTTGAGCTGATACTGATGTTTGATAAAAGTGTGTTGCAACAGTGAGTTTAATTTAAATAAATTTATTGAGAAAGAGCTCATTTTAAACTTTATTTTAAAGTTTCTTTCTGGATTATAAGCTGATTATTTTCTCCATCACTCAGCTGATTGTTTGGTTTGTGAACCTTGTAAATTAGCTCTTTTTAAAAAAAAAAAAAAAGTAGGAAAGAGAAGAAACGACTGAGAGGAATCTTCATTTGTTTCTTTGTTTTGATTTGTTTTATTGTTCCTGTAAGAAAAATAAAGTTATTTTGAATAACAGAAACTCTACTCTTCCTCTTCCTGATGTGAGTCTCTCTGGTTTTTTGTCTTCAGGTGGAGCTGCTGCTCCTTCCTTCGGAGACGGACACTTCACAGGTGTGGGCAGGGAGTCCAGAGCTCAGACGCTGGCCAAAGGTGAGTGACCAGCAGGGGGCGCCACACGCCTTCAGTAAAGTCCTCATGAGTCTTTGCTGCACTGTTGGTTTTTCTAAAGAGAGGCACAAGTTTGAAGCTTTTATTATGTTTGTCGTCGGGCTTCAAACTTCTCTTCTTTTGTGTTAAAATCAGGATTTTTTTTGTCATTTTGTTCCTTAAAGTTCAAGCTTTTTTGTCATGAAGAAGCTTTTATCAGAGTACAGAAATAAAATGTAAGAAAAATATAAATGACATCGAGCAAAAAGCAGTCAGGTTGTGCTGTTTAGTGAACGTCTGCGTAGTGAGAGACGGTCATGGAGGTAAAAAACAGGATTTAGAAGAATCATTAATGTAGAAACTGTGACGTTTAACAGCTTGTAAACAGAAGTAAACAAACGTACACAGATGTAAACAGGAAGTTACATTCAGTCACATTAAATAAGCCAGAGGTTTGAGGGTCAGGTCCACTTTAATGAAGCTCAAAAAATGAATGAATCTTAAAAAAAATCCTTTTTGAATTTAACTTTTATTAGAAAAGAGGAGACGATGTCATATCTTTCAGACAAACAGCTGTTTTTTACAGAGGAAGCTGTTAAAACCTTCAACAAACTGTTTATTATTAATGCTTTTATTTCAGTCTTAGTCCTTTGTGTTGATATTTTATCGATAATTTTTAAAATTTATATATTTAAAAGTTCTTTTCTGTTGCAGCACGTCTGTGTTTTTAACCTCATCTGAAGCTTTTTATCGTTTTTGCAGATTTTTCCTTCAGTTTCTCTGTTTGTTTGCAGCTTTTTTCTCTTCACACACAGTTTTTATGAACTGCGAGAGTAAATTACTGTTACTAAACATCCTTTTTTTTAGGAGAATTCCCATGTTAAGTTTATTTAACTGGCTTTTTTTGGTGTTTTGGTTCATGATTCTGATCTTATGCAGCATCTCGTCCTTATTTCACTGCCGAAGACGAGTTTTTACACGAAACCTGTCAGAAGCTGTTTGATTTGGATTCTTTGCAGCCGGTTTGTCGACAGTTTGCAGGCGACTTCTGGCTCCTTTTGTGTTTAAATAAGAAAAATAATTCATCATCAGAGCTTTTAAGGCCTGAGTTTAATCATAAAACACAGAGTTAAGCAAATTAAAGCAGGTTATGTCATCAGATGTGATGGATGACTAAACTCTCAGTGATTCAGCAGGAGCGTTTTCCAAACTAAATAAAATCAATAAGTTTGATCAAACACAACTTTGATCATCCGGTGAATCTTGCGCAGGACGGCCTGCAGGGTCGGAGGGGGGCGATGGCGTCATGAAATATGACGCAGGTGTTAAAAGCTTCGTTCAAAAACCTCAACAGAAGCTTTGAAACATCAAGTAAAGACGTAAATGAGAAGAATAAATCAAACTGAAGGCTGGAAGTGAGGAGGAAACATCTCACACCTGTGATGCTGCCAACATCTGTCCTGTCAGTGTGTGTGTGTGTCAGTGTGTGTGTGTGTGTGTGTGTCAGTGTGTGTGTGTGTGTCAGTGTGTGTGTGTGTGTCAGTGTGTGTGTGTCAGCCTCTGTGCTGAGCTGTTCTTGTTCAGGGGCCCCTGCAGGGACCCCGAGGGGCGACGCACGAGTTTCATCTCAACAACTTTGGTGCAGAAAAACGTCAACAACAACTTGTAGAGAGAGAAAAAACCCTCCACCTCCTCCCCCTTCCTCCTCCCCCCTTCCTCTCTGTCTGCTGACGATTGGCTGAGAGCCAGAGCTCGGGTACGACGGCGAGCAGCTGGTTACCGCGGCGACGACCGTCTGCTCCGCCGATGATGTTTTTTCCGCGATGAAGCTGCAGAGTCACAGAGCTGTCAGACTGCAGCAGACGCTGAGTAATGTGTGTGTGTGTGTGTGTGTGTGTGTGTCTGTGTGTTAGACTGTGTGTGTGTGTGTGTGTTGGGGATTAGTTTAGTCACTTTGTGTTTGAGTGTGTGTGGGAGAGAGAAGATAGGAGGATGAGGATTGGGGAATACTGTTATATTCAGTGTATGTGCAAAAGGCGTGTGTGTGTTTGCGTGAGGGTGTGTGTGTTTGCGTGAGTGTGTGTGTGTGTG
>JAPZDV010000007.1:2289955-2302289 GCA_029814665.1 Acanthurus lineatus | reverse complement strand
TGTGTGTGTGTGTGTGTGTGTGTGTGTGTATATTTAGAAACCCCCCCCCCCCTGTTTGTCTGCATGTTTCATGGGTAGGTGGGTGTGGCGCTGCCGGACGAGCTGCTGGGGCATTTCTGAGCGTCACAGCTGGTCGGGGGGCTTTTATTTTTATGCGCCCAGCTGTCTCGCCCCTCCCCCGCCGTCCACACCCCGGCACGAGGAGGCCGGGAGTGGATTTGGAGTGGATTTGGAGTGGGTGGGTGGGGCCGTGTGGGTTATTAACGTCCAGCGCTGAGGCTTTCTTCTGCTGTGGGATCTTTATGGATCCACAGCTGGTCCACCTGGTCTCCTCTGCTTCGTCTGGACCAATGAGGACCTTTTGTTCAGCCCGTGCCACAAAGTTAATCAAGCAGAATAAGCATATTGATCGTCGGTGGATCAATACTGGCTGTAAAACTCAGCTGTTCTGTTCTGTTCTGGTGCAGCTGAGGCTTCCAGATTATTTTAATTCAGCCACACAATCCGGACGTCTCTAACATTAGATGCATTTCTCAGCACAGTTTGGACCAACAGGTGCTTCGGGCTCTGAACATGAGGAGGGTCCTCAGCTCCACCTGTCAGGGTCCCATCAGGCCGCCGAGACGCTGATTCAAACCTTAAAGCTCTGGACACATAGATAAACTCCTCCTCTTTCACTTTTTTTAATCATATTTTTAGATCCAATGATGGTTTTCAGTGAATTTGATTCTGATAAAACAGTTCAGTCGAGTTCAAAGCTGGATTTTTTTAAGCAAAGACATAAATCTTCTCCGTCTCTTAAAAGCAAAAAGAGAGTTTTTATGTGGATTTTAAATTTTAAGTAAAAAAAAAACGTCTTTTAGTTTTATAGTTTACTAGTTTTTGACTGTGTATGGAACAGAATTAGCTTAGTAAGCTAATAATTTCTGTTCCTGTTAGCCAGATATTTACATATTTTCTGGCACTTTTAAACATGATAATGTAGTTTTTGCAACATTGAACTTTCAGTTTTAGTTTTCAGGCATTTTATAGTACAATTTCTAAGTATTGTGATGCTTTCTGTAGGATTCAAAGACGCTTCATGCTTTTCTCTCACATGCTGGGTTCATCTTTACAAGTTTTGTAACTTTCAAGTGGTTTAGGTTCAGTGTGTCACAGTTTATTTAAGGCTATTTATTCATAACCCTTCACCCAGGCAATTCAAATTGAAGCAAGGCTTGTTTTTCTCTCTTTAAGGACGAAATTCAATGACAGATTTGTGATAAGTGATAAATAGATGTGATAACAGATTCACATGTATAAGAAGCCCTCGACCTTCCTCATTTCCTGGACAGATGTAATTTTTGTGTTTTATAGCAAAATTCCAGTGAATTCTTGTAAAATCTTGACAGCATTTTGATTACATTTCAAGATGCTGTGAGCACATTCAGTCCTGTTTGTAATCCAGGTTCTCGGCAGCTCGTCCTGCGGGTGAAAGTACAACTTTAACTTAACCAGCAGACATCAGCATCAGTTTGTCTGTCCGTCATCGTCGTCTTCGTCTTGTCTTCTTCTGGTGAAGCTAAAGACCTGCAGGCTTAAAAACTTGCAGACTTGCAGACGACAGCTGTTCGTCCCATCAGGAATCCTTTAATTGACCGTCTCCTCGAACCGTCCGTCAGCCCGTCCACCTGCTGCGACTCGGCCGCAAGGTGTCGAGTAACCTCGCAGCGTTTTTGATCGTCTAACGTTCGGTTTCGACCCCACGACCCGGAAAGTTTCACTTAGCACTTCGGTGGGGATTAAATTCCCCTCGGGGTCTTGAGTTTCCTCCTCCGACCGACAGTTCAAAGCGATGATTAAAGTGAATGTGAAGACGTGAGACCAGAGTTCAGTCACGCTCATTCAAATATCATGTTCAGACCAAAGAGGGAAAGTTTTCAGATGCTGACAAATTCAGTTATTTTTGTGTGATTAACAGAACTACCGAGCTGCATGAAGGCATGAAGATATCAGAGTAGTGTATTTGATGCACATATTATATTAAGTTATACATTTTAGAAGTAAATAAGTGTCTAAAACTGGTGTTTCTACGATTTGTCTTTGAGGAAAGTCTGAAACATATTTGAAAAAAGCTAACATTGAAGTGGATGGAAGCTTTAAGCTGCCTTTTTGTCCACATCTGTCCTGTGATTTTTATAAAAATTTTCTTGAGAATAACAGTAATGAATGATCTTTCTGGGCAAGTTCAGTCACTCAGCAGCTGTTTAAGCAACAAACCTGTGCTGTTGTTTCAAGCTATGATCTAATCTGATGTGAATAAACGAGGAGAGATCCATGATTTTACTTTTAATGGTCATCAGGACATAAAACCTGCATTTATGGGAAGTTTCCCAGACTGCAACGCTGCACAGTCATGTGCATGAAGCAGGTTCAAGCAGTAACTTTCATGACTCAGCATCCCAGGTTTCATCTCTGGATCATCATCAGCTCTTCAGTTACATGTGTTTTCATGTGAACCTGAAACTTTCCTCTACAGGTAGAAAACCAGTGACCAAACTCTAATGGAGAACAAAAAAGAGGCTTCAGGAACAATCAGGAAAAGTTTAAACAAACTTGAAGAATCACCTGTCAAATCTGATTAAACAGACTTAAAGTTTGGTGACTTCACTCCCAAAATAAAGTTTAAAACTCCATTTTTTCAAAACCCTGGTTGATTGTCTGAAACCGACACCTTTTAATTGGCTCCTGGGGGGTTTATGTGTCATACAGTCTTCATCTCTGGAGTTAAAACCTCAGTTTAACGTCCCCAGTGAAAACCATCAACCTTGATTCAGCTTTCATCACACAGTCCTGCTTGTTCACCACCATTTCCTCCTTTTGGAGCATAAATTCCTCGCTGGATTTCACTTCCCAGAATAGCAAAGCGTCCCTGTTCGACTCCAGAGGCGTCTGAGAGCGAGAGTCCGTCCGTCTGCTTCCCAAAAAACCCTCCTCAGCCCATCAAAAGCCCCCAGAGGTCTGAGGAGGTCTGAAGGAATGACAGGGACGTAACCCGAGTTCACGACCCGATCCTGCAGCTTTCACTGCCGTCTGCTTCGGCTTCCACCAAAGCTTCATCCCGAGCTGCGATGCTGATAATTTGTGTGGTAAATGATCGATGAGCAGTGGCTTTTGTTATTCACCATCAGATCCTTTCAGATAGAGCGGGGGGGGAGCGGGGCAGGGAGCCTTCTGGAGGTGTTGTGGGTAAAACACAAAGAAACATCTGTGATGGGAGGCGACGGCGTGATAACCCCCGATGACACACTCGGCCTCATCCACCACCCACTTGTTCCTGCATCAAACCAGGCTTTTAACTTCAATGAGATCCAAAGAATTTAACATGGAAACGTTTCATCCTCCAATCCAGAAACTCATCCCGACATTTCAAACCTCTCTGAAATACGACAACACAGACATTAGCATCTTTAAACGCTTAGCTCAAAGAGTGTAAACATGTTTTTCTCTCATCTTAAATATTCGTTCATTCAATTAAAGCATCCAAACTCTCAGAACAGCAGCGGTTACAGGACGAGTTCACATCCAACAGTGTGTCTTTAGGTCTAAAAAGCCTTAAAAAGCAGTGAATTTGTGACCCTCGAGGCCTCAAAACCACAATTAAAAAGCCTTGTTTTTAATTAGAGTGAGTCCTAAATGTTTTATCTCGCCTTCTGTAAGCAGTAATGTTGGTTGTAAAATCTTTCTTTATGTGGCTGCAGGCTGTCGGGGGACGTTACACACCTATAAAGTAAAGTGTGATTGTTGCAGCAGTGCAGGTTTTTTTTTGCTGCAGGAGGCTTTTAAAATCCTTTAATGTGAAGTTTGAGTCCGAACCATCAGACCTGCAGCGGCTGGTCACATGGGCGACGTCCGGTTGAGGATGAACATGATGACTGAATGACTTTTCATTGATTAATACATTTATCAGATTCCTGCAGCTCCTCTGGGTCGAACTCTCATTTGATTCAATATTTTATATCATCAAGACTTATTGTTCTGTTTTGCTCTGCTGAGAGAGACTCAAACAAACAATTCTAGGCCATATTGTTCCTACTTTAGTGGTAAAAATGTCTTAAAAAGTCTTAAATTAAATGTAAAACCTGTAGAAACCCTGAGCTACATGAAACAACTTAATTCTGGCTCTTCAAGTACAAACTTTTCTATTTGTAAACCTGAACAGTGGAATGAAACATCAGAAAATAGTGAAAAATTCTTCTTAGATAATTCAAGAGCAGCTTTTTTAAACTCACTGTTTCACCTGACAGTCTGTCAAAAACAAACATTTTCAGTTTACTGTCGTAGAAAACAGAGAAGATGGCAAATCCCCACATGTAAAAAGCTGAAACTAGAGAAGATTTGTGCTTATTTGCTTAAAAAATGACTAAAAACAAAGAGTCAAACTGGTTGCAGATTCATTTTCTATCAAAAACGTACCACCATTCTGACTTAAATGTGTTTAAAACCAGAGTTTAATGCAAGATTTGGGTAAATTCTTAATATTAAATCCGTCCCTGATGCTTGATCGTTGAATGTTTTAATAATTAAAGCTGTTTTAGAAGCTGAAATGTTTCCTTGGTTTTTGCAAAAAGTCAACAAGTTCACCTTTAAGGCAGCACTTGTCCCATTTTTCAGCTGTTTCTGCTGCTTTGAAAACCTTTTTTTCTGCCTCTGAGTTCAGTCGGTTTTCTCAGAAACTCTTTGTCCTTCTGCTGAACTCAGTATTTTGTGCTGATGGAGAAACACTCGCCTGTTCAGACGACTTTAAAACCCATGAAACGTTTGTGTAAATCCTCTCAGACAGGAACATGAACGGGTCACCTCAACAAGTTAGAGTCAAAATAACCTAAAATAACTGATAACTGAGTGAAAAAATCATCCCTGAGCTGTTCAGACACACAAATTAGTAGTTTGGAAACAGAAAATTGTGATGTTTTGTTTAGAAATGAGTCGACAGAGCAGTTAGTTTGAGAGATTAAACGAGGAAAAAGAGTCTCTAGCAGCCCAGAGATCAGCTTTTAATCACACATATTGATTCAAAATGTTCCACAGCCTTCGAGTCGATTATGTAACCAGAGCACTCAACCTGACGGTGACGCAACAGCCTCGTTTCATATCCTAATAGTCTGATTTTTGCCTCTCAAACACACCAGTCATCCTCAGTCAGAGGAAAAAAACATATTAACTTCACACTGGAGCTCGAGCTGCAGCTCTGTAAGTGGCTTTGAACAGCTCCTGCAGGCATCAAACATACAGGATTACGTTAGAAAATTAGACTTTGCTGGCAGTGCAAGGATTTCCTCTGACACACACACACACACACATGCTTCACCCTGCAGTGTTTTGATCTTTGCTGCTCATCACTGTGTGTTTTTCTTCAATAATGATCGCTCTCCTCCACAGGTGAACGTCTACGTTCTGGGAAAAACCTTCCTCGTTCTGGCCAGAGAGCTGTGCATCAACGCCCCGGCTATAGGTACGAACTCCACTTACCTCCACCTGATTCTACTGAGCAAAACAAAGCACGACTTTATCAAATTAATCTCTTAAATTATCATAAGAAACCTGAAAGATCCTGAAAAACGAGCATCTTTTCTGCTGTCAAACATATTAAAATTGCTTTCCTACTTTTGCTGTAGCTTTAAATGCACCGTGCACAAAAACAAAGTAGATATCAGGTTAAAACCCAGTTCAGCAGATCCTCCATATCTTTATAAGACTCTATTAAAACCATCCATGCTTTTAACTTCCCAATAAGAAATCTCGCTCTTGCTTAAGGGCACATGTGACATTTTTGGGGCCCCTGTGTTGAGCTGCAAGCCCTCTGAGTAAAACCATCCATGGCTGCAAAAACCTTCTGTTATCATAAAACCAGGGTGGAGTTCACACTGTTGTAGCCAGAGGGCGCTGCAGTCCCTCAAATCCCCTCTCTCTCCCCCCTCCCCAAGGCACCATAATGATGTGACATCTGCGGCTTCGATCACATTATAACCTTTATGTTTCATCGTCAGGTGTATAGGCATTCTTGTACAGAACACATCTGGTCATTTAACAGCATCAAGCTGTTAACAGTTAAACTGTATTTTACAAAACAAAACAAAAAAAAAGACAACGTTTCCGAGAGGGGAGGGGGGCGTCCTCTGAAGTGCAAAACAACTCTGCTCTTGACAAGATTTCTACTTTTTTTTTTTTTTTGCATTTTTAGAATCATAACACTACATAAAAGTTTGTTCCTGGCGTGACACCCCCGACCTCAGACTATAGCAACAACATTGCATATAGACTTGCAATTACACAATTTGAAGCAGTTCCCTATTTGTTCCAGTTGTGGAGCTCAGCTTGATTACATAACCACAAATCACTGTGTTAATGTTGTTTCTACAGCAGCCGCAGCCTTTTAAAAAAAACAAAAAAACAAAAACACAGGCATCAGAGCAAATAACGTTACCCAAGTGTTTAAATAAAAAATAAAAGAAAAGAAAAATAATAAAGAAAAAATAATAACATTAAATTAAATAAGATATAACAACAGCTCCTTGGCTTTTAAAATAGTCTCTCAAAGAACTAACCAGGCCATTTAGTGTGACATTAGTCAAGTGTCTTTAATGCTACATTACTTTTAAAGGCTGGGAGGCGAGGATGAACCTAATTTCCCATCAGCAGTCCGGAGCAGCTTATGCATAGAACACCAGCTCTGGGATCTGTCCTCCCTGAACTCCGGTCCCGTTGGTGCTGTCGGACGAGCACTGGAATTGAAATGTCACCTTCCCACACTGCACCTCCGTCATGCCCTCCTGGCCGAAATAGCTCAGTTCGTTCCCGTCCAGCACGGCGCTCACGGTGTAGAAGGCGTCCTGCTCCACCTGAACAGGATGCTCGAACCACACCGGGAACGTGCTGCTCGACCCGTCCGACACGAACTTTGTCAGGTTCTGCGCCAGGGTCACGCCCTGCCTCTTCAGTTCGATTTTGACGCTGTACTCGGCCTTGCCGCCGCTCGACCCGTACAGCCCCAGACCGGCGATAAAGATCCGCTTGTCCACGGCGAACTGGATGCTGTCACAGCGGCCGCGGTAGCGCCACTGGTTGCTCCGGTAGGCCGAGGACTGGAAGCGGTGGCACCTCTGAGGCGCCAAACCCTTCCTGGCAGTCAAAGGGAAGTCCAGTTTGGGCTTTTTAGCCGCGGTGTACCACAGGAACACGTTGTGCGTCTCCTCCAGTGTCAGGATGTCACATTGCGCCGCCCCGTTGGCGAACTCCTCCAGGCTCATGGTGGGGATTCGCACCAAGAACAGCGCCTTGCCGAGGACGTCTCTCTTGTTGCGGGTCGTCGGCCCCAAACCTTGTCTCTTGCACTCCGCCGTGGCCCAGTTCATCACAGCCTCAAACACCACCACCTCCTTGGTGTTGAGCGTCTCCCTCCGCAGGATGATCTCCAGGGTCTGCAGGTCGATCTCGCAGAAGCCCTCGGAGCAGAGCGCGAGCTCGGCCTGAGCGTCGATCACCTCCCAGCAGCGCTGCGTCAGCTCGGGCTCCTCGAACAGGCGGCTCTGCGAGAGCAGCACGCAGGCGTTCTTGGCCTCCAGGCTCGTTTCCAGGAAGGTGACGCAAGCTTTGGCCAGCGCGGGGACGATGTACTTCTTGGCAGCGTACAGGGTGGCCAGCACCGTGTCAGCCTCCAGGTCGATCTCATCGCTGTACATGTACCTGAGAGGAGGAAGAAAAGCTTTTAATCCCTGCGAACAGGTACAGAAACGTTACAACACAACAAGACTCTGCATGAGCGACGTCAGGACTTGTGCTCCTCTTGTTTCTGGTTCAGTTCCCACTACATCAGATGTTCACTCAAAGAGCAAAACGTAAATAATAATCATCTTTTTTTTTCTTCTTCTTCTTCTTCTTGCCGAAGAATATCGTATGCTGACTTAACACATCCTACCCTTTTCACAGAAAACCCTTAACACGCAACAGCCTTTGTGGCAGGCTTAGCCGCCGTCGCTACTGAATGAGCAACAAAGACAGGTTATTTATAACCACCAGTCTGCATGTGTTCCCCTCGAAGAAAATTGTCAGGCTGTGGATGAGGAGAAGGAAAGAGAAAAAAAAAAAAAAAGAAATGTTTCTGGTTGGACAAAGAGCAGCGAGAAAAACCAGCAATTACAGAGAGCACAGTGGTGCCGCCGCTGCTCGCTGGCGCTCCCAGCATTTTGGCATTCGCCTCTGCTTAGCTTTGGATGAGTAATAATATGCTTTGAAGTGACACTGACTGCGCTTGTCATCTCTCCTTCTGGTTGGCTGGTGTGAGCGATGGTGAGTGGCTTACTTCAGCAGAATTAGAAAAGCAGCAGGTTCCACATCTGGGATATGGATCTCAGACTCCTCCTCCGCCAGATCGCCGTAAAACATGGCACAGAAGACCGAGCTTCCCACGGCCAGCACATACTGGAAGGAAAGGAAAGGAGGGAGGAGACAGATGCATCAGAGAACACATGCAACCAGGATCACACTTCAATAAAAACACAAGTTCTTTTCAGTAAAAAATCTGCAGAAATGAACACAACTTCTTCACTTATTTAACATAAAAACATTAAATATCAGTTTGTCCTTCAAGGTTTCTCTTTTCTTAAAGAAAGGAGTCCAAAAAAAGTGTGTTTTTTTTTACCTTGTGTGCCGGGACCTTCTGCGATCCCCCCAAGGGTCCGACAATGAAGTGGACATCAGCCATCAGCTCATTGTTAAACATCAAGGCGTTCCTGAAAGGCAGAGCAGGTTTCATTGAAGAGTCAATGAATTGTATAACATCCAGTCCTCCCACACTCTTTTTGCCTGGAGACACTGGTTATTTTCATAGGTTTGGGGAGGACACAGCAGAAGAAGAAGAAGAAGAAGAAGAAGAAGAAGAAGGAGAAGAAGAAGGAGGAGGAGGAGGACTGCAGCTAATGATGTGTTTCATTATTGAGTCATCTGCTGATTATTCTCTTGATTCAGTCTCACAAATAGCAAAAAAAACAAGTTTCAAGTGCTCAGGCTGACGGTTTTAAATGCTTTCTTGTTATCTAATTAAGTCAAAAACGTTAAAAAATTCAAAGTTATAACTGATAAGACAAAAAAATGAGACAATATTCACAACTTAGAGGATGAAACTTGTGAATCTTGGACATTTCTGCTTAAAAACTGCCTTAAATGACGACTAATATGCAAATTGTTGCACTCTTTTGCAATTTTTTAAGTATTAATTCTAATGCAACTGAGTAAAAAGATGCTGCAGGAAAGGATTTTTCAAAATAAAACACAATTAAGAAGAATAACTGAGAGTTTAGTGACTTTTCTGCACTCAAAATCATATAAATACAGTGAGATAGACCGGCTGTTCTTTCTCCATAACGCACTTTGCGTTCATTTTGCGCTTAAAAACTGACCGCAGTTTTTTCCCCGCAGATGTTGTGCGGGGTGCTGCGGGGTGTGATTGCGGGGTGGCTTTACCTCTCTCTCAGGGTCGGGTGGCTGCACTGCCAGCTGGGTGGATCCACGTTGTTGTTGTTGATGTTTTGCTGGGTGGTCGGTGTGGTCGCGGCGCTGCTGCTGCTCGCCTGGCTCACCGGCGCCTCCTTGGTCTTCTCGGTGTCCGCCACCGTGGTGCCGTTGGACAGGTTGGTGTTGTTGGTGCTGGCGGCGGCGGGGTACAACTCCGCAGCCATCTTCTTCTCCTTTTTCTCCTGCTGCTGTTTCTGCTGCTGCTGCTGCTTCTTCTTGCTGGTGAGGGACAGGGTCAGGATCTCATAACATACCGGCAGCCTGCCCGGTAGCTTACCGACCTTCTTGGACTTCTTCAGTGTTTCTGGAAGTAGGAGCAGATAAGTCAAACACCTCATGATCCGGCCATGATGGAGCAACCTGCAGTCTGCCGTTGGCATCGGCACGAGCGACCCGATCTTCTTCGCGTTAATATCCGGTGGACCGAATCTCTCGCAGGGGGGTCGTAACGAACTGACTGTACCGGAGGATGAGGGTGAAAAGGGGGGGGGGTGGGAATTCAACCTTTTCTGTGGGGAAAATCGGCCGCTACAACGCCGCTTTTTCGATGGCGAAGTTTACACGACAACATTTAAAAACATCCATCCGGGCCCCCGGTGGAGTGTCGTTTTCCTCCGCCGCTTCCAACTCGGACCGCGAGACACTTTTTTTTTTTTTTTTTTAAACCCCTCCGTTTACCGGCGGTCACCTCATCTCCCGCGGACGCAGAAATGTCCGCGGAGCGTCGCTTGTTTTCCCTTTTTTCTCTCCCGGTGAGTGTGTAATCCGGAGAGTCGCAGCTGGTATTCCAGCCCTTTCTATTTTCTCCCACCCCGCCTCTGCGTTAATCCTCTCCGGTGTTTCTCCTCCGTTTTCTCCCGAACGACCGTCGACCGGGACGAAACCAGCTGCGATGTTCCGTTCCGTTGCGGCCGTTCACGTCCGAGGAAAACAGTCATTTGTCGGGAGTTTTTAAGGTCCGCTTCGTATTTTCTGTTTTTTTTTTTTTTTCGTCGTGATCTCCTCGGACGCCCAGGGCTCGCCGAGGACCAATCAGATCAGGGCTCTGCGGTGACGTCAGGAGATTGGAGGCTCCTCCCCTCGCAGCTCCGCAGAGTGCGTCACCGGGCTCGAGCGCTCCGCCTCCGTCCCGCTGATTAGACCCGGCGGAGGATAAAAATAAAAATAAAAAAAGAAGGTCGGATAAATTTGACCCCTGCAGTCCGGAACGGAACCGATCAGAAATGATCCGAAATATGACGAGAAAAACACGGAACTCCGAAACGTTTCCGGTCTGATGTGAGCTGTGATTTAAAGTCTTTACGGTTAATGAGGAAAATAAAAATTCTGTGTAAAGAAATGAGACTGTGACATTTTCTATAAATGAGTTTATAACATATATAAACGGAAAAAGCTCACTTATTTAAACCAAAACCACTAAATTCTTAATTTTTTTATTCCTTCCTATCATATCTATTGAGCACATACAGGTCTGACATTGTAAAGACAAACTTTAGCATACATTAAAAAAGCGAGAAATAAGTCTTGTTTCATGAGATAAAAATAATATAATAAGTTTTAGTGAGTTGATTGTCTTATATGAGTTATGAAAAACTTTATTTATCATGAGAAAAATTGTTTTTTAGCATTTTGCAAATATAGTTTTTATCAATAAAGCTGCAAGTATGAAAAGTATCAATAAGCATAAATTTAAAATCCACATTTCTAAAATATACATAATGCCAACGATTAAAGTTAACAGCGAAGTTTCTACATGGTGAGTTACATATAGATATGAGAGAGGTGGTACAATATATCAACTCATGGTAAATATTTGTGATTAATTCACAGTATTCAGTAATAATGCCCATGATTGCGTGCAAAGCCCCATTATTGCACATTATGTCCTGAAGGTCGGATATGGACACAAACAAAACTAAACAAAGACAAACAGACATATAAAATATAACAACCTTGTGTAAAGCAGATGGTATAAACATGGAAAAAAGGGGAAAAAATGAAGCCTTACTTAATTTCATAGAGCCCAGTAAGTTAAAAAAAACATTTAGTGGTGCAATTTGATGAATCATACACATGAATGAATCATTATTTTCCTTCAAAATAAACAGAAAATAGCAGAAAAAATTGTGTTGACTCATTTGTGACAGGTCAGAGGGAAAACAACTTTGTTTAACAGGTAAAAAGCAAAGTACATTCATGCATTTTTGGTCCAAATCAAAACAAAAGTGCCTTGAATCTGAACGTCTTAATTAGATTTCCAGTAGTTTGTGTTATTCATCAATGTTCCTACAAATACTGAACCCCTTCTGACAGTTTAATATTGTTAATATTGTTGTGTACATTCAGTGGGTTGCCTCTAAAATGACCTTATGAACTGACACCTCAATGAAATAGCTACCAAGGAACGACAAAACATTTTCATTAACATTGCAAATAAAATTGTAATTAACTATAGTTTTCTTGTGTATAGAGGTTAATATGTGGGCGGATAAACATGAAATCCTGTCACACATGCAAGACAAACCAACACATGCAAAAAAAACTGCCAAATATAAACTGAAATCAGAGCAGTTTTACTTTTTTACTACAATTTAAAACCCTGAAGCAGCTTGTTGCAGTGTTTTGTTGGTGAATATTTGTTATTTCTGTGTCTCACTGACCAAACAAACATCAAGTCCAAGCAGCTTCAGAGGAGTTTCGTGTCAAACATCAGCAGGTTTGGATGAGCGAGGATCTGACAGTTTGCTCTCATGTTTTACAATCATGCAGAGAGAAGAAACCT
>JAPZDV010000007.1:2254098-2277124 GCA_029814665.1 Acanthurus lineatus | reverse complement strand
CCAATCAGATAAACGCCACATTATAACTCCGTATCAAACTCTTTCAGTCCCTCGCTCAGGTGACAACGACTACAGCCTCTCCACGTCGTCCAACATGGCCGACGACGAGGAACCTGAGGAGGAAGAGGAGCTTCAGGCCGTGGCCAAACACTTCGGCAAAGACATGGACGAGCTGACGCTGGAGGCTCTGATCAAACTGGAGCAGAAGACGCCAGAGGAGGAAGAGGGGAAGGAGGAAGAGGAGGGTGAGGATGGTCCCAAGAGGAAAGCCCCGTCGCTGGGGTTCATCCTGGGTACGATGCCCTCAGCAGCCACCCTCGGCCTCCAGGAGTCCATCAGCGACTGCATCGGTGACGAGAAGGAGAACGGTGAGCGCAGCTTGATTTTCACGCTTATTTGATTTTATCTGGTTTCATCATATCAGAGGCTTCATTTTCAGGCAGAACAATCACATTTGGAATTAAATTGCCAGAAATTAGAATTACTAGAACTCAGATTTCCGTGGGTTTTTTGTCACAGATTGCTGATTTGTTGGAGCATAATAATCTCGTTTGTTGGCAAAGAAATCGCTCTCAAGTTTGTCTCCGTGTGCTGCTTTCAGATGAGTTTTTCTCAGACTCTTCCTCTGTTCATCTCTTTGTGCTTTGTAATACTTTGCCTCTTTTGTATTTCGATGTATCATCGGTTTGATCTGAGCTCAATGAATCTCAGCTTTACACACAGCATCAAGCAACTTCTGAGTCAGGCACTTTAGAGAATCAAGTGTGTTTAATGCAACATTTCAGGCATTTTATTGTAAATATCCGGATAAAAGCAGCAGAATCCTGGAGGATGATCTGATTACGAAACGCTGCGGTGGAAAGGCTCATCCTCCACTGGATCTGGTACCTACTGTATCACCATAATAACCCATAATCAAGTTAAGGAATACTCGCTCGGGTTTAATTGTTGTAATTAACTCTGCTCCGGGATGGAAATTGGCTGAGCTGCGTGTGAAATTTGTCGTCGCTCGTTATATTTCACCCTCTTTAGTGACTCCAGACAGGTACAGAGCGTTTGGAGGCTCTCAGGAGACACAGCAGCTGAGTTTCTGAGCCTTTGAGGGTGTTTGCATGTGGATTTGTCTCAAAATACTGAGAGTTGTTGTTGTTGCTGTTGTTTGGTTTGTTTGCGGCACATTTAAAGCGGCGTCTCTCTCTGGAGAGCTGGCCTGTCACTTTCCTCTGCAGATATGAATGATGGCAGTTTAACTCAGGTGAACTAAATTACTGTGACTTTTAAAGCCACAACAGCCTGAATGATGCTCTTATTCAGCTTTTCCTTCAAGTGAATCAGGTGTAATTTAAAATTTTCCTCAACAAATCCCATGAAAACACAAAACTAACAACATTTAGGTTTGTTTGTAGCACTTTCTTAAGGCCAACTGGTTTTTAGTGGAGACTTAAATGTTTAAAAACAGTTCATAGATGTACCTTTTTATTTTCAAAGTGTGAATGTGTGAATGTTGATGGGAATGAAGGAACAACTGCAACAATTTGGCTCATAGATGAGCTTTAAAATGTTTTGGACAACAACAAAACTTCATTATAACAGCACACAGATTCACAGAAACATCACAAATTGGTTTTTAAAGTAGTAAAATAGGTTTGAATCCTAACTGACTGATAAATAATTGGCTGATACATGGAAACTTATTTGATCAGTTATTAATCGCTTTTGGTATAAAAAGAGTTGCTTTTAAATTGCTTTTATTGACTTAAGAAGAGCAGCATCAACATGTGATGATATTCTGGGTTTGTGATAGAGTTGTTGTACTCATGTTATCAAACTGAGGCTCCTAGCTGTGAACATTTTTTGAAGTTTCAGAGGAAAAAAACATGATTGTAATTTGCAAAACATTTTCTACAAGGATTCGAGAGGAGGGAAAAAGTAGTGATGGTAGTTAATCAGCCATCTTTGCTCTTTACATCCTGCTTTTCTTCCTCCCAGATGTGCGTAATACTCATTTATACTGTGTATGAGCTCTTTAGCTCAGAGGACAAAGATTTATATCAGTCGTCAATACAAAAACAATACTCGATTGCAAGATGAAGTCATTGTTGTTTTGGTCTTTTGGTTGAATTGGTGGCCAGTAACCAAACAAACCAAAACCCTATAAAACACAGAGAGGTTGAGTCTGTGCTGCTGTTGTTTAGAGGCTCTTGTTAAGATGCAGAAAGGTAACGTGAACCGAAATGAACCAAAGACGAGAACAGACTGAACTCTTCTGCTGCAGTTGAGCTGAAAAACAACAACAGCAGCGGCGGCAGCAGCGAGCACACCCTCTGTCAGTGTGACTTATTAACAGTTGCAAAAATAAAGCAACTTCAGGGATCCATCATGCGTTGCCTATAATTACCTAATTACACGAGTAGAACGTTCTGCGCCCCCGCCCCTCCCTTTATCTGGGGGTGTAGAGGCGTTGATGGATGCGAGGTAATGGTGCCATGCAGCTACATCAGTCCTGATGAGGAAACCTGTGTTTTTATGGCTCTGAGTGGGAGGACGGGGAGTCAGGAGAGGTTAGGGGTGGGAGGTGAAGTGTGTTTTGATGGATGCACGTTGCGAGGGAAGGGGGTGGGAAGCGGTGTAATGTTTGGAGAACATCCTGTAGCTTAGAGGTCACACGTTTGAATCCCTGCAGAAGCATCTTAGCGGCCGTAAATATTGACCTGTGCACTTCCAAAACAGCACTTAAGGCTGAGTGCAAGTGGATGCTGTTTAGAGTGTGTGAACTTCAGCTTTTAATGGTGCTGAAGAGGGTGATGAACGACAGGGTGTGTGCAACTGACTGTAAACCATGCTACATATTAACAAGCCATGTTAGCTTTGTGAGAACGATGCTCAAAACCTAATGCTAATATTAGCATGCTAACTTGCTCAGAGTGACTATGCTAACATGCAGATGTCGACCACGTAGAACGTTTAACATGCTCACTGTCGTAGTTTAGCATGTAAGCATTTCTAGCGTGAATGTCATTTTTGCATGTTTAAGGTTATAAACAAATTTTTTTGTTGACCTGATGATGGCGCTAAACAAAACGAGTCAAATACAAGAATGTTACAGTTCACCATGAGGGGAACAAAAATAAGTAAATTCATGGAAACCCATTCAGTTTTAGCTGCTGCTCTTAAACACTCATTTTTTATTGTGAATGTTATTCTGCTGTCACATAGTTGAGATAAACATGTGGCAAACAACATGTTAGTTATAAATAAAAAGAAATAATAAGATAAATCCTGAAAACTAAAGGCAAGAATAAGGACATGACAGTAATAAAGCTCCTCTATTTGTTTTTGCTTTTAATTTAATAAAACATTTGTGTCATCATACCTTAATAAAGAGCATCAGTGGTCACTACAACATAAATTGAATCAAAGACAAACTAAATCAATAAAAACATGGTAATCTGTGATCACTTCTATGGGATTTGTTTTGGGAAAATCATCCAAAAGCAGCTGCTCCAAATCTTTAAAGCAAATTACATGGAGCTTTATTTAAACCACTAAGTCACATCAACTTATCGATGGTTAGTGATTTAAATACATTCATATATAAATATATACATGGAAACCCACATTACAGGTCAGACCAGCAGTTAACCTGATGAAAATACCCACTAATAACGCTGCTGACCTCATTTTCATCATGTGAATACACAACCGGGTCGAGGTTAAGAGCGAGAGGAACCGCAGTCACCAAACTGACATGAATCACAGCCCTCTGAATCACGAGCTCTTAGGTTAATTGTGAATGTGTCTCCGTTTGTAAAATTGGTTTTTGTTTTAGAGTGATGTTAGATTGAGTCATCTTCTTCAAGTCGACGCATCATGAGGCTCATCGAACGTGCGGCTATAAATGACAAAATCGGCATTAAAAAACTGAAACATGGCTGCGATTAAAAGGTTTAATCATCGGCTGGTGGGGCTGATCTCACTGGGGAGCTCTGTTAGCTCTGTGATTAGGCTTTGGTTGAGAGTGTGTGTGTTAGTGTGTGTGTTTTAGTTCTGTTTTCTTTGTTTAACAGGATTCTGCAGCCTTGTTGTGGGAAGTTTTTGAAATATACTAAAATAACAAAAGTGACCTGATTGGTCAAATAAGTCTGAAGATTGATAACAACAGGCTAGCTAGTGAACAAGCAACCTAGCTAGCCAGCTATTTCGTTAGCTTACAGTGTTAGCCAGTGAGGACATCTGTAAACAGTGACGGACTAACACACACAACTTTGTGGATAAAAAAGATCATCATAATGAGCTCACAGTCATCATGAGCAGTGTTTTTATTATCTTCTGTATTTCTAATTTTTAATGGTCCATATTGAAGCTGTAAACATCCGTATGCTCCCCTTGACTGATGAGCATTACTATGAGGAAAAAGTTTCTTTCTGTCACACAGATTCACTTCCTTATTGTCTTTTTGATCTTCAACAACGTGATATGTTTTGCTCAGATCATATCTTCAAGCTGAAGGTCATACTAACATTATTTTAACCTGGAACACTGACCCGCCATGTTGAAACGCAGGCAGCTAAGTGTAAAGAAAGCAGCAGCAAGATGAAAGGATAATTATGTCACTTTGAAACTGTTGTTTTCAATATAAAAGCACTGACAAACAAAAGTGTCATTTTTCCCAAGTTTATGTTTCAAGAGAGAGATTTTGATTCTGGTGTTGGTGTAGTTTCCCCTCGTTTTGTAGTTCTTAATACAGAAATATTCCATTTTCAATCTTCTTTGACTTTTGTGGTGTTTTTAGTACCTTTTACACCTCAACTCGTTCTCTTTTATAACATCGGTTCAACCGCTAACCTTAAGCAACACAGCCAATTTAATCTCCTCCATGTCTGCTGTTTATATGTTGCATTTAAAAATGCTGTCAGGAAACAGCTTTCCACATTTTAAATCTGTGTAATATTTATATTTTTCGTAACTGTGATGATACCGTAAAAAGCTAAAAACAAATGTCTCGCAGAACATTTACTAAATGAATCAGTTCTTCAATCGAAAAGCACAATTTATGTGCAAGTTGAGTGTTAACTCACATTTTTCACTGTTTATTTACATGTAAATTTATTCACATGTGTGTAAACAGATAGTCCTATTACAGCTGGATCAGTGTGTGTGTGAGCAGCTCAAGTGTTTGTGTGTCAGTTTACGAATCTTCGTGTCCACCGTGATGTTTTCCTGCCTCCGTGTTCTTGTTTGACGTCTCGTTACGCGGAGCTGGATGCAGATGGAGGTTCTGAGGATTCAGGCTGGTCCGGGGTTGGTTCAGGCTCCGGCTAATTGCGGTGGAAATGGGAGGGGCAGGAGGGGGCATCATGACCCCCCAAGCTCAATCTTTGAAGTATTAAGTGGACGGGGTACCTTGTCATTAGGGCCGAGCCTTTCATCTGTAGACGCTCGAGTTGATGCGAGTGTGTAGTTTTGTGGACATTGTTAGTGGAGGGCAGGGCGCCGGAGGAAGAGAAAAAGGATGTAATTTTGGATCCTTTCAGGAAAAGAGAACAAGAAAGGAAACTAAGAAAAAAGACAACAGAGATAGTTAAGTCACTTTGAGGAAAAAAATGGATGTACGAACTTATACGTGAAAGCTTTTAGTTTTTGTTTTTATTAAGCTCAAAAATCCTCAGATATTTTTCAAGATTTAGTCTGAAATTCAACAGATTTTTTTCCCCTGATTTTATCTCTCAGTCTTCCAGAAGTAATTGCAGCTGAAAGAAGACTCAAAATTAGCTGTTTACACCTAAAACAAGCAACTCTTGTGATGTTGACAGCCTAAAATTCAGTGGTATCATTTCTTTCATGTCCATACACAATCAAATAAACTCATTTCCCAAAATATCAAACCACTTATTGCAAACTCACTGACTGAAGTTGTGATTCCTGCCTAAAACCAAACTGTTTGTTGGCTAATCTGCTTATTATTGAGTTAGTGATATTGTTTCTAATCAATAAGAGTAATAAATCAAGTCAGCAGCATGTCAAAGCAGAAGACTGCAGCACCTGGCAAGGTAAATCCAAGATTGCCTCTTAATGATGTAATTTCGAAGAATTTTTTACTGTCACATACAATCATACTCACATCATTGGAGCTGATCCTCTGCATTTATTTTCAGCCCTGAGAAGCAGTGATGGATCTACTGTGCAGAGAGTAAACACTGAAAAAGAATAAGACTATAAACTCAAATATAGCTTTGTCTCTCTGTCTTTTCTTTGTTACCTGGTCGCTGTCAGTTTTGGTTAAGCATGAACATGAATTATATCTTAAAAAATTGTCTGCTCAATCATATTTAGGAGAAAGATGATTGATGTGGCTATTTCTCTAAGCTACATTGACAACAGGCTCCCCCATGGGAAAACAATGCAATGCACTTTGCTTTTAGCCAGATTAAGAGTTCAAATTAGGCTAACATGGTTTAAAAGATGCTGTGTTAAGCTAACCAGCAGCCTGCAATACACCACCTAATCTGCATCGATCACACAGTCGATTAAAAGCTCAAAAGTAAAGCACAACAAAGCTATTGCTAGCTGTTTTATGTATGGAAGAAAATGCTTATATACTTACCTAAGTGCAGAAAGTATTAATACAATAAATAAAACATGAACATTGATCAAAATAATATAAACAGATATGGGTGTTCAATTTTAGTCCTCTAGTTAGCTGAGCAAACATAACTAGCAGTTCTTTAGGGTATTTAATCATAAGATCAAACATTCAGAAAAGTAAATGCTAATGGTTTCCTGTAAGTTGATAGAAAATGCTAAAACAATTAGCACTGCATCTTGGTGGAATAGTTCAATAAAAACATATGTATGGGTAGTCTGCTAGTTAGCTTTTTAGTCCAGATAACTAGCAACCTGTTAGGATGGTTGATGTTAGGTTCAGAAGTCTAGCCTAGAGAAAGCTAATGCTAGCTGTCCAAAGCAGGTAAATAGAAAATGCTAAAACCATGCGCCATACTCTTGAGTGGTAAAGTTCTATAAAAACACAATTAGGAGTAGTCTGAAGTAATCTATTAGTTAGCTGATAAGTCAAATTAAGTAGCAGATTACTACTGTAGTTTATATTAAATTCCAAATTTTAGCATAAAAAGCTAATGCTTACCATTTTTTTGTGAGTAATGCTAAAACTGAAGCAATGGTACAGAAAATAGTTAAATAAAAACACAGATCTTGGTGGCTCAACCTATTTTGCCAGTTATTCACACTTTCTAACGAGGCAAAAAAATCCATTTAACAGATTTAGTATTCTGTTGCAAGGCAGCAGAACTTTTAATTAAAAGTAAAATTGTTGTTGAGCTGAAAGGGAGCTCCCAATCAGGCGTGATAGGATTTTTCTGGATGCTTATTGAGACATAAAACTGAGTCAAGCCAAGTTTCCAGTGGCTTTAAATGCTTTATATGTTCTGACTCCAAGCGTTTCTTCCCTCAAAGATTATAAAGTTTGTTTCCATTTTGGAAATGCTCCGGTAATTGAACCAGTGACAGCTGTGCCTCCCCAGTTAAACTCTTTTCTGTCCGTCATCCTGTTTTTTTACGCTGCTGCCTCATCGACGGCCTGTCTCAGTAATGGCATTTTCATTAACTCGTGCCATCAGAGGAGAAAGTGAGAGCTGAGAGCGAGCCGGGCCGGCCAGCAGGCTGCCGGCAGTGCGAACGTGACTCCGGCACCTCCGGGTAACTTTGTCACATTTCGTCTATAGCCGCGGTCTTCGGGGAGCTCCGCCTCGCACCATTAGAGGCTGCATTGATTGAGGCACACAGTTTTCAGCGGAGCACTTAGTTCAATCAATGACGTTTGCCCTGACCTTAACTACCTCGGTGAGCACCGCTCCCCGGCTCTTGTCAAACCATTCTGCCGTTTTTATTGCCCGAAAGCGTCTGGGAAAAGAGCCGTTTGAAGTGTGTGAAACTCGAGATTTCAACGGGGCCTTTTTTGCTCTTTGAAGCATTCATTTCATTTTTTTTTTTTTTTTGGAGGGAGGGAGGGATCTAACTTTGTTTCACACCACAGTTTTGTAGCTGTTTACAGGTGTTCAAGCTAACTTGTCAGTGCTTACCGTGCAAGAATATGTTGTCCTAAAACATTTTCCGCCAGCCGTCCTCCTCTCTAATGCCAATTACTGCAGTAAATCGTAGCTCTCAGCGGTTCGGGGCGTGGCAGAAGCTTTTTGACAGATCTGCGCTCTGACAGCAGCTCTGCTGAGTCAATTATAGTCTTTTAAATGAGCAGCATCTGTCTCTTCTCTCTCCGTCCACAGAAGAGTCGTTCAAGGATGAAAGAAAATGCAAAGTCTCATCCTGTGCTTCAGCAGCATCACATTCGAGCTCCTCAGCAGTCACATCTGTAGGAGAAAAGGATCTACAAGCTCCTTTGTGTTGTCTTTTTTTATGCGATGCTAATGAGGAGAGAGGCAGCCCTTCGAACCAGGAGGTCGCTGGTTTTATCACAGCAGCAACACGATCTGAACGTGGCAAAACAAAGTGATTTGTTTGGAAATTTGCACACAATTAAGTTTAATTTTCTGGATACGAGTGGAACAATCTGCTTTATCAGTCTGGTTTAATTTATGTTAGAAATCAGTTAAAGATGTTTTCTCAAAAAGGAAACTGCACTGGAAAAAAACATGCACAGCGTACGACACCTTTTTATTCTGATGGAAAATACAAACCTGGTTTCAAAAAGCTTGGATGCTCTCTAAAATGTCAAAAAAACAAAGCAAAAATCATAACAGAGTAATTTGAAAATGAACTTTCTTTGCATACAACAAGAGTCATCTTTTATGGGACATCCTCAAAAAATTCTCAGTACAAAGATCAAAAAGTTTAACACAAAAAACCTGAAAACCCACAACATGGCAGTTTTAGACCATCATTTATATATTAAATAAGCAAAATTTTATGTGGTAGTTAGTTAAGAGGTGCTGGTAGATAAACTTTGCTCATTTTGAAGAAGGTCAGGCTAACCGTTCACAGTCTTAATGCTAAGCTAAGTTTAGCAGCTGCTGTCTGCAGTTTAAAATTTACCGTAAATGCATCAAATATCATCCTTATGCAATGATTTTCTTTAACATAAAATGTTTCCTTTAAGGTTAAACTGGGGGATGAGGAAAGACATCATGCAAATAGGTTTTCTTACAAGTAAAGGACATAGTATAAATGAGTGTGTTTGTGTGTGAAGGATGAATTGAAAGACATGAATCTCAGCACCTGTCACATGAATATTTGATTCACTTGTAATTTTCAATCATCGTTTTTTAAACCTGTGACCATCTTCTCATCTTCTGGTGCAGCTCAGTGAAAAATCAGGCGTGTTGTTTCCTTTAATTAATAATGATGAATTACTAATTTATGCAGCTAATCCATTCACAAACTCGTCCATTTGCTGGATCCACTCATTTCCTCTGTGGTGCCGAGACAGCTGGGCAGGCCTGTAAGTGTGTGTGTGTGTGTGTGTGTGTGTGTGTGTGTGTGTTTAAGGGGGTGTTTACACAGCCTGGGGCAGTACAGTAGGGCTTGATGGACATATGGCCGGATGGACTGAACCTCTCAGAGGAGGCGAGCGACCGGATTGGACAGGGGGGGACAGACAGACAGTCAGACAGACAGACAGACAGACAGACAGGCGATGACAGCGCAGGGAGACGGGCGTCACTGATATCCAGCAGGAACACAAGAAGAAGAATGAAAGTAATGTTTATTTCAAGCCCAGGCTGCTCTCCATGGACAGCCAATCATACGCTTTCAGTGAGTCAGGACAAGCTAAGCTACCTCAGCAGCTCAGCAGCAGCAGCGTGGTGTGGAATAAGGAATCAGCCTGTGTGTGTGTGTGTGTTTGCATGTGTGTGTGTGTGCGTGCATGTGTGTTAGCAGCAGTTAGCAGTCAGTCTCCGTGGTGAGACGGCTGTAGCGGCCCGTCACGGCAGCCAGCTGTGATTGGAGATGATGTGAGGCTTCTGGCCCGAGGAGGGAAAGGGAAGCCGCCTCGTCTGCCACCGCCAGCCTGACGGGAGATGACAGCTACCGTTTAGCAGACAGGCAAAGGCAGGAAACCGCTCGCCTCTGGCTGTTACGTCACTGCACATTTCACCGTCTCGACCCTCCTTCCCCCCCACCCACCTCCATTTCCATCCAACCCAATGCATAAGTTACAATTTCTTTGTTTTTTTAACCATTTTAGGAAAGTTTAAAGACTCAAAGTTCCCTCTCGACCTTGTTAGCATCTGTGATGTGATCGATAGCTTCTGGTGATGATCGATTTCAAACATAAACTGTAAATGTCAGCTTTTCTTGTCACTTTAGGAGCCATATCTGCACCCACGTCCAACCGTCGTACAGAGAGAAATCCATTAGAGAGGAGGCGTCGAGAACGATTTCTACACCTACAGTATCTTTAAAAAAAAACACACCAGACTCCATTGCAGCTATAAGACATTTCCTCTTCTGAGTCAGGATGTGACTCCTGCTTGTTCAAACACAGAAAAAATCAATTTCAGAAGCAGAAACACGTGTCGAAAAAAGTATATTGCCACTTTTTTTTCACCACCGACTCGCCGCTGGAGGTCTTTTCAACATCACAGGCCGATGAATCAGAGAACAAGGAGGATGCGAGGGCGGGTTTTTACGTTTGATCTGACTTCCATCTTTGATCCCGTTCTGATTACTTCCATCGAAAGTTTGTAAATGTTTTGATGCAGAAGAACAAGTGGTTTGGTGTTTGTGGGACACACAGTGCTGATTCATCGACGCGGCAAAAGGCAACATTTGGCTAAACATTCCTGTGGCGGTCTGACATTTGAAATGTTTGAATCTCACGCACAACAATTTTGACATTTTACAGTTTTTTTTCTCTGAATTCTCTGAATTCTTCAGCCGAGGCAACTGAGAGTGTCCCCATTTTTTTCCATCAAAGAGTCATTCAGCTTGTCTCACGCTGTTATCACATTCAGCTCTGATGATTTACAGAACGTCTCTTTGATCAGAGATATTTACTCTGAATGCGATGCATCACTTTGAATGCAAACGATTGTCTGGTTTATGATGGTTTCTGCACCGACGTGGCAGCCGCAGATGGCAAAGGGAGGAAAAAGAAACAGCATGGCTGCTTAAAACAATGGAAAGAACAGTGATGTCATGTTGGCTAATCCGGACCGTTTGCTACCGTTTAGAGCAGTTTGTACTTAACTTGCAAATATGTGCACAGAAACAACGGTGTGATTTAATGTGGACACAAATAAATCTTTAATTGTTTGTTTAAATGCTGTAAACAACCTCAGTTTGCCTGCAGGAATTTTATCACCATCCAGCCAAAAGGTCCTGAGGTGTGTTTTTAGATTGAAAAACTAGTTTCAAAGCTTTGTTTTGTTCATGCAGATTTGACTTTTTAGATCTTTACAGTCGGTGCATTTGCATGTTTGGGGTGAATTCAGAGGAGCTGATCTGAAAAAATATCAGAACCCTGAGTAATTTCTGTCATTATCATCTTTATTCTTCATCTTTTTATTGTCTCCCTGTGAGTTTTAATGAAAAAAATCTTATTAATTTATCCTTTTTGCATCTTCTTATGGAGAAAATTTGTGCAAAATACACCAGAGATTACTGTAATATCTCTGACCAACAGTCCACAGACCATGTTTTCCTGCTTTCAAATAGTTTTAGTTTTATTAACTTAACATCAGATTAATTGATTAATGCCTCATATCCACCTGTAAAAACAAACGGTAAAGAGGAAAAAGAGCATCTGCATCCAGGTGACTCTCATCGAGGACACAGATCAGGTAACCAGACCGTGAAATTTATTGCATCCAGAGTTTGGACGGCGGAAACATTTTAATTCATTAGAATATCATAAATGTCAACTCGGCAATAAAATGTCAGGACGGACCTCAGTCACTGATGCTTGTTTAATCGTCTCATATTGTCTCGTCCTGTCGACAACATTCATATAAAACAAGCTAATGAAAAAGTCGCATCCGGTTTGTATTTTAATAACTGATTTTTTTTTAGACTCATTTAGACAGAAACTCATCTGATTTCACAGCTCAAAGGTTTCTTTCTCTTCCCAGAGCTTCTGTTTGTCTGCTTTTTAATAAGGTTATCGACAAATCTTGTAAACAAACAAGCAAAAACAGGCATTTCTTAACATTTTTGTTGCCCCGCTCTAATAAACTACAGCTTGTTTTCTTAATGAGTTGATTTAATTTACGGTGGCAGTCATTCCAACACTTGTATGTTTATTCTTATGACTTAGAAACGGGTCACAAATATTTACTTCAATTTTTTGAAAAGCCTTTTGAAAAGTAGTTCTTTGTAAATGTTTCTCAAAAAGGAGGAAGTAGTGCATTTGATGGGACTATTTTCAGCGGCGGACTTATCCACATTTGGTGCTCTTGTGAGTATTCAGTGCAGCAGGACAGTGTGTGTGTCATTGAGTTTGAATAAATTGTAATGTGTGTGTTCATGGTAATGGAGGAACATGTCAGCAAGAGCAACAGCTTGATTCTTTAATGTGTTTTTAGTTGTTTTCAGACACAATGAAACACTTTGTCACAGAAGAAGAAGAAGCATCAGGCTGTTAACACACACACGTGTTAGAGATACACTTTGTTTTTGTTTTGCACAAGAGTCGTTAACAATAAGAAAAAAACTGCACAAACAGACAAAGAACAAACTAAGAAGACTGTAAAACCTTGGTTTAGTGTTTTCTTTTGTTAGCGTCGACCTGAATGCACATATTTATGAGCGTAGCTGTCGAATGTAAACAAGTGAGCTCCCGTTTGCCTTCAGGAGTCTCATCGTCCACGGTTCCTGTATACAGTATCTCCTCGCTCTCCTCTTTGTAGCCGGAGGGGAGGAGGAGGAGGAGGAGGAGGAGGAGCAGGTGGCTGAGTGGGCGTACACTCAGTCTGGGCTCCTCCAAGGTCGGGGAGGTCAGGTTTTAATGGGCTTGCCCGGCCCGCCCGTGTCAGCGAGAATCTAGCACTCTATTTATTGCCTCGGCCGGCTGGTTATTTCTGCAGGGCAGCGCTGGCACCGAGCCTTATTACCTCATCCTGCTGCAGGGAAGGACTTTTACACCAGGAGATGTGGGGGGTGGGGTTTTTTTTTTTTGCGTTTGAGGCACTAAACTGTCAGTCTGACCCACAGATGTGTTAGCATTAGTGCAACAGGCAGACAGACAGGTAGAAAGACAGACAGACAGGAGGTGAGGCGTGAACGCTGAAATATCCTGAAGATAAAAAAACGTCTTTGCTGTCGAGATCCTTTTGTTTTTAGTTGAAGAGTCGAGCAAACTGGAGGTTTTTGCTTCATGCAGGGATACAAGTTGATACTTAATGATTGGGCTCAGTTTTACAGTTTTAGTCTGTGATTTGGCCAAAAATATGATTATTTTACACTTTAATTTTAACCTAAACTGTTGTTTTTTCTCGTTGGCATTGGTGTAAAATTTTCCTCTTTCTTTGTTTTGTTGCTTCAGTATTAAGGTGAAGTCTTTCCTCATGATGTTCCTGTTTCCTAAAGGTGGAAAACATGATGTTTGAAGTCGTTTATCAAGAAAAGACACCAGACATTTACATACAGTTTTGAACATGGGAGGATTTTAGGATCTTCTCCATATAACAATAAGAAAAAGAATGATTTTTTTTTGTTTACTTTACTCAATAAAAACATGAAAGCAGTTAATTTGAAGTTTTCTGTGTCACTGTACAGTTTCCAGGTCGCTAAAATCTGCATTAACTGCATTAATGTGGCATCCCACACTTGTGCGGGGCGAAAACACGGGGCGGATGGATAAACTGTTGTTTATAAAAATAAAATAGTTCCAGCACAAAACTCTCCGTAAGGCCACAAAGTGTTTGTTTACCGATTAAACAAACAAGATTAGTTTGTTGGTCGGCTTTGGAAACGTTGGTAGGCGTATTTTTAACCTTTGAATCACAGCCAGGCTAGCTGTTTCCCTTTGATTCCAGTCTTTGTGCTAAGCTAAGCTAACTGAGATGACGCATGTTGTCTTACATAACTATGTGCAAGTCAACTAGAAGCAACTCGAGCTACTGTTTGTGCTTCTGTGTTGCATTTTGTACATTCTGGATGTGTTCATTCATATTTTTTATTGTTTTTTCTTTGCACTGCAACTCCTGCAGAACCGTTTCTCTTTGGATTAAGTTTTATTTTATTTCAAACAAACACAAATCCCAAAAAACTAAGCTTCTCCTTTCAGCTTTGATAGGTTGCATTATAATATTTTTACTTTTTATAACTGATATATGAGAAATTAGCAAATTAGCATAATTAGCATTAAAATAAATTAAGAATTTGCGGGTTATTTTTGTCTAATTTCAAAGCTTTTTGTGTCGTATCAGGTTGAAAACCTGCACTGAGGAGCCAGCCTGGAGAAAGGAGGCCTGGCACCTTCGCAAAATGTTATCAGGCATTTAATTTCGTTGCTGCAGTCGATTTTGCTTTACCTTTCACATTCACTGGCACATCTAAAGGCCAGAAACCTGACAAATTGAAACGTCTACCTCGGCGTGCGTCCTCCGTCCTCCCAGCAGCCCCCGTGGCCGAGCTCGATGCAGGTCGACGGCTTTATGTTTGGAGGACGGGATCAGGATTGTTGCTGACATCAAGAGCTGCGAGGCTGGATAACGTGGGCGCCGTTTGAAGTGTGGATGATGGGTGATCTGTGCAGCAGAGGAGGCTGCACAGATCACACACACACACACACACACACACACACTCTTTGTTTTTTGGAAAGGGAAAGGAGGCGAGGCTGGGAGAGGAGAGGAGAGGAGAGGACAGGAGGTGTGGAGGAGTCAGCAGACTGACGCTTCCTTTTAATTTAGCCAGCATGACTTTTTTCTCACTTTTATTCCTCCTCTCCCCTCATTTTTTTTCTGTCCTGAAATGAAACACAGCTCAGGATTAGAAGGAGATCAGTGGACTCCTCTTAAGCCTCCATTTTCTTTCTCCTTCCCCCCCTTTTTCTGTATTTGCTCCTGTGTCTTCTCCCCTTTAAATCCTCCCAGTTTTTTAACTTTTCTGCCTCCTTTGTCTTCCTTCTCTCAGCCGCCGTCGGTTCATTCCTCCATGTCCTCCCTCCTGCTGCTTTTCTCCATCAGTCTTTTTTGTCTCTCAATCTGCAGCCACCTCATCCTTTCTCCTTTAATCTTTCCTCCTCAGCCTCTCTTTGTCTTTCTCTGCCTACTTTTTCGTCATTTCTTTCTCCCCCTCTGAAACTCTGCTTTTTCCATTTTCTCTTTGGCTTTTTTTTTTATTCTGTTGTTTACCATTTTTTTCTCTCCGTCTCTCTTTAAAGATGCTGCTGGTGAAGCTGTATTTTTCTTTTTGTCAACAAATCCCATGAAAAAGGCCCAAAAAACTTCTCTTGTTAGCCTGATGATACGATTTAGACATCTCTTTTCAAAAAAAATATTCCCACTTACCAAGAGTCACTTAGATGCTTTTCCAGGAGCCAAATTTCAGACGATCACTTTCAACCCGCTGAAAGTCCCCGAAACAACCACAACCAACAGTGAAACGATCCGCTAACAAGTGTTTGGCTCTGAATCCAGAGCTGATTGATCTTATTTTTCTGTGAAAAAGAGCTCCATTGTTGTCCAAAAAGCTATTGAATGGAGTTTATTGAGACAAACTGTTGAGCCTTTTTATTTATTTATTTATTTTTTTGAACAAGACGAAGACAAAAGAAGATGAAGATGAAGAAGAAATCAGCAAAGACAAAAAGTAAAAGGACTAAAAAGTCAAATGAGATAATGAGTAATAATAAGAAGAAGAAGATGAGGATGAAAGATGTGACTAAAAACAGGAAGACATTTAAGAAAAAGAAGATTAAGAAGAATTCCTTGTCCCCTGACCTCGAACTTGTTGTTGTCATTTTGTCGAGTGATGTTGAGGCTTCAAACTAGTTTAACTTTATTTATGACAACTTTCAAAGATTCACGTCTTCAGTAAGAATCAGCGAGCTTGACGCTGACAAACAGGAAGTCAGAGTCCTGACAGACGAAGTGAAACATTGTTGGTTTTTTGGTCTTTTTGATGCGACTTGAGAACAACAAAAGAAGAACAAAGAGCAGCAGCAGCCTCGTCCTTTAATATCTCTGCTTCTTGTATTTTTCTATGTTTGGCTCAGTCTCTCACCCGGCAGCTTTCCCTCCCCCCTCCTCCATCCTCCCTCCCCCTCTCCATCTTTTTTAAAATCTCTTGTTCTCTCCCTCCCTCGCCGCCTTCAAAAGGGCCGTCTCCTTCACCTGTTGGTGTTCGTTCCTGCAGGGCACATTTTCTCTGTTTCTTTGTGTTGCTTTTTTTTCTTCTTCTTCTTCTTCTTCTTTGGTATCAGAGTGTCTGAAGTGAAGCATCTTATTCTCCCGACCACATCAGAAAGACGCGCCGCCGCCCGGGACAAGGCGATGCGTGGGACACGAGGGGGGGTTGAAGGGGTGAACCTGGGGTCAGGTTACCTGCCCGTGACGGCGAGGAGACAACAGGGTGATAGAATTAACAGCTGGCGGGCATCAGGGCGACGCAGACGGATCAGATGGCTGCTTCGCCCTCGATTTCTCGCCAGAAAGACAGGATTCGCCAAAAGGAACTGAGTTTGGCATCTTGTCCGACTTTCAGCTGAACGCTGCTGTGTGTGAACTCGCTGTGACGGCGAGACGGTTCAAAGTGAAGGTGTCATTTGGAAAAGTTGCAGCACAAACACAGTTCTGTTAAAACTGATGTGACTATATGAAAACATGTGGCAGGCAGGGGGGGAACTGTGAGTGATTCATCCTGAGCAAACTGCTGCAAATTAAACCACAATTTTTATAATAAAAAGCATCATATTAACCCTCGTTTTTAATATTGTGAAAATTCATTAAGATTAAATAATGATTATTTTTATTATGGAGTAATCTGGCCGTTTCTTTCCTGATAAACTGTTTGTCTATCTAATACAAAAGAATGATAAAGAAAATAGCCATTGTAATAATTTTTGTCACTAAAAATTGACCAACCGATGAATGAATCCATTATTGAAATAGCTGCTGCCTTTCAATCAACCAACCGATTAAACAATTGATCATGCAAGATCCACATATGACACAAAAAACTTCAAAAGTTCACAACTTCATCTCACTTCTGTTGCTTAAAACAGTAACTGTGTATTATTAGCATTTGACAATTAGCATTAGCATTCTGGTAGGAACTCAACAAAAGGTCAGAATGATACTTGGCTGTTAAATAAACATGAATTCATGTTTTAAATGTGCAAAAACATGAAATGCGTGTAAAGTCTAAAGCCTAAAGTCTTGTTCTGTATAAAAAAGGGACAGATATTTTTACAACCATCTGCATCTTTCATCACTGCAAAGTGGGAAAATATTTTTGTTTATTCACATGAACTGACCCTAAAGTTTTGTGTGAAAAGGAAATTTTTTATTTATAACATCTCTGTTTATATGAAATCTTGAAGTAGGTAATGCTTCGCCTTTTCCATCGTTACCTTTTCCCTCCTTTTTTTCTCCAACACTTCCTGTTTTTTTTAAGGAATTTATTCTCTCGAAGGGCTCTCTCTTCCCGGACGAATCCTTCCTTCTCCTCTTCCCTCAGCAGAGGGTCGGAGGTTTGTTCCAGGGGGTTTTACTTTTGGACAGCAGAAGCTTTTTTCGGACAGGAAAAAGAGATGTTTCGGGGATCCTGTAGTCTTTTTTTTTCCTGAATTGATACGAAGGCAGAGCTCGATCCGAGTTTCACTGAGCTGTTGCCAAAAGTCCTCAGGCTTCTGTCAGCCGGGATGGCAGGAGGAAGCCAGCTTCTCAGAGTGTTCGAGGTCATCAGGGAGGTGATTTCTGTTTTCCTCCAGGATTTTAAAAAAGTTTTGCAAAAGTGCTGAAAGTCTTAGCCACTTTTTTTTTTCCTGCCAGTGAAATGATGCAATCTGCTTTTTATTCAGAGGGACAGTAAATGTTTTCGACCTTTGTTTCCACTGATGGAGGCCAGACGGCTGCAGATGCTTCAGTTTCTACTCATAAGGAGATTTTTCTTCTAAATGAAGAGGTTAAAAACCGTCTTTGTATGTGACAGTGCAGCCATTTTGGTCATTGACATCAACACATTGGGGAAAAAAAAGAAATTCCCTTTCGTGACATTTTAAATATAAAGAGGAGATCCAAGTAGATTTCATTTCGTTAGGTAGATTTTTATGTCTTAATCTTTGATGCACTGAAGTTCTTATTTAGTTTGGCTTTTACTGTATTTCACTAAAAAATTCACTAAAAATAGCATTGTTTGATATCATTTTTTGTTGTACTGGTGTAAAAACGTAACGATCGGGACCAGGACGTTGGTCATATGACGTCTCCTGAACCATTTATCTTCTATTTTGTCCAAAAAAAAGGACAAAAATGCTGAAAAAAGAAATGAAATGACTTCCTGTCTCGCATTTCATCGTCACCTTCCTGATAAACTCGACCAAAATAAAACATTGTGATCCTCAGGTCTGCAGATTCTTCTGCACGCTCACCAAGAACGATTTTATGGCTTTGATCAAATTAGCGGGTGTAGATATATCAAAGCAGCGGCTGAATAATAACTCGGTAATTGCTCCCTCCCTCCTCCTCTCGGCGGGGTTGGACCGGTGTTATCAGCTCTTAGTCTCGCCGCCTCTCTGCCTCCAGGAGCTGCCAATCTCTCCCGGGGCTTGTCTCCATCTTATCTCCCCCCTCACGCTTCATGCGGAGGAAGTTCTCGGAGGGCTGGGCCCGACAGATAGTGACTGACCCGTCTCTTCCCTCTTCAGCGGTTTCTTTTTTTTTTAAGCAAACTGCAAACTGAACTTAAATGGCTGACTAGATTACACCCCCCGTCCTCCTCCTCCTCCTCCTCAAACCCTTCGCTTTCTGACGATAGGTGTCTTCCTCTTCCTCTTCCTCGTCTGTGCACCTGTCTCGCCTTAATGAAGCGGGAAAGCTGCCTGTGGACTCAGGTGGCTCGTCTTTGAAGCTGCCGCCCTGTTGGGAGTTTGAACTCGAGGAAGGAGGGTCAAAGACAGGAAGCTGACAGAAGTTAAATGACTTGCATAATTCAGACGCTTTAAAACGTCTCTTTCCAACTTTACCCCCCCCTTTGATTGACTGTCTGATGTCTGCAGGCAGCCGGCGAGGAGCTGCACTTTGTTCCAAAACACCTAATCAAGGTGGAGGATCTTCGGAGAGAAAGCTGTTGAATTTCTCCTGATGGTTTTTCTTCTCCTGTCAGCGCCTGCACTCGCTCCCTCCTTTTGTTTCCTTTATCAGAGTCAATCAGCTTTTTCTTTGAACCTTTTTTTCTTCCAAAAAGTGAACTGTGTGCATGCCGAGGGATTTCAAACACCTCTTTTCTTTTATCAACACATTAGAGTCTGTTGTTTTTCGCTCTGACAATCACCTGCGTCGTGCAGAGACGCAGGTAAAAGCGAAAACTCAGCACATCTCAGCTTGAAAAAATGCAAATCAGCGTTTCAGCATCTCACTGTTTCAAAATAAAGCACGCCGCCATCTAGAAAGCGTGTCGTAATTGAAAAGAAAGTGTGTTAAGGTAGATCGGCTTAAAGGCGAGGTAAGCCTATTAGCGTCTTATCAGAAGTCACAGTGCGTTTTTTTTATTTGCTGATTAACCCTCGATGGAAGATGCTTGGCAGCGCTTCCAAAGAGGAAGAGCTGCAGCAGGATGTTGGAGGTGTTTTTTGTTTTTCCTCGGCCAGCTGCCGCTTCCTGTCTCACCCCTCTGGGGCCTGGAAGCTGCCGTGAAAAATGTGCGTCACAGCAAAATTTTCTGAGCGTGTCCGTTCTGATTTTTATCTGTGTGACAGATGGTGCTGCTGACAGCGGGGAGCTGGACCTGAGCGGGATAGATGACCGCGAAATAGAGCTGGTACGTACCTGCAACCGCAACCGAAAAACACTTGAACACTCCTGAAACTCACATCAGAAAACAGAAGCTTTTTACTGCTGAACTCAGATTAAAGATGAAGCAGGAAGCTAAAAACATTTGGTGCAACCGTTGCTCTTCCTCTGTGTCTCTGCAGTATCTGCTGAGCGACAGAGAAATCAAAATCAAGACGGCGCTGTGGATGGCAGAAAACTCCGACTACCTCAAAGAGCAGAAAGGTACTTTGAGAATCTGTCGTGGTTTCTGTGCTGGTTTGTGTTTCAGAACAGATATTAATTTTTATTCACTTGCTGGTTTGTGCCTTCCACTGTCAGTGTTTTATCAGCCAAACAGAGTCAAAACCTCCAGCTGAACCTCGCAGAGTTCAGCTTGTGGCCTGCGGACATTTTCCCACCGTGTCGTGTCGTGTTGATGTTGTTTATCTCAGAGTTTGTGTGTTCAGCCTGTTTCTTGTTTCTGCTTTCAGAGAAGGAAGCCAAGATAGCGAAGGAGAAGGAGCTCGGGATCCACAAAGAAAAGAAGGTAACAGAATTCAGCCTGAAAGAGCTTAAAGATAAGAGGCAGGCAGGTCGTCAGAGCTCAGACAGGAAGTAAACAGAAGGGAGTGAGGTGGTCAGACGTAAAGGGGGTCTCAGGAAGTCGAAATGAGCTCAGAACATTTAAAGTCCTGCAGCAGCACAGACGACTGGTCAGAAAACAGACAGAAAACAGATTGAAACAGACAGTCAGCAGAGATAAAGTGACATTAATGTGTTCAGACTCGACCTGAACTGTTATCGGCCCAAATTCTGCAGCTTTACACACCTAAAAACATTATTTCTAATGGTGCAACCATCAAATAAAGACATTCTGAGTGACGAACTGAATGCAACAATTTTTTATTGAGAGCCAAAGCTCAGGCAGTGCAAGGCATGATGGGTAAGACACAGCAATTTGACAGACTGTTTGCTGTATCGGTATTTGCTTCAACACATCATAGCTTAAAAACACACCGTCCAGCACGACACGCAAGCTTTATGAAGCTCTGATCAAATAAAAAAAAATTGCTGATTAAAAAATGAATCAAATTCTGTTTTTGCACATTTTAAGTCCAAGAAGTTGTCTAAAAAACATATTTTAATGTTCTTTTTAGCTCCGATTTAAGAAAATGTTACCTGCTTTCAAACACACGAGCCGAACTGAAGCTCCGCCCACCTCACAGCTGACTAATTTAACTCCACATCAGATATTCACATCGTCAGTCAGGTGGTCAGTTTGACACTTAAGCTGTGAGACAGGTGCAGAGTGAGACAGACAGATGAGCAGACAGACAGTACATCCTGTGAAACTGGTTCCCTCTCATTTCCCATTACCGGTGTTGGCACGGCTCGGACCCTTTGTTAGCGCCAACATCTGCTCTCTGGTTTTAACTATCCGGATTAACTGCAGATCTAATGAGACATGCAGCCTCCTGACAGCACTGATCCGACCAACAGCACCGGCAGCTCCTCGCCGACCGACAAGTGAATAAATAAATGAAATGAAGGACTTTTTCTTGTTATTTTCTATGCATGACGGAGTGAGCATCCTTTTGTAGTTTCTAACGCTCCACATCTTGAGCTGATTAGCTGCTGTTTTAGGGGTCAATTTACTGTCAGCAGAGGAAGAGGATTTTAAGTTAAACTGCCTGAATCTGTGGGAAAACTTGTGAGATTTAAGACTTTGTCACGGTTGCGTGAAATGTGTTTAAAAGTTTATGTTTTCAGTGAAAAGAAAGTCAGCGATAATTCGGAGCGAGGTCAAGGTGAATGTGAAATGACTGAAACCGGGTGATAACCCCAATCTGGTGTCTTAATTGAGATAAATTGCTGATTGCAGAAATGTGTTGGGCTGTAAATTTGCCTGCGGCGATGTTCCTCCGGTGGTCTGAAAATTACTCACGCTTGTGTTTTTTTTAGAGGGCAAATCTTTCCCATCGGGGACCTAAATGGTCTAATAGAGAGACAAAATATTTCGAGATAACATTTGACCCTCATCTGTTGGTTTAATTCAGAGAACATTTAGCAGAGGTGGAGTGACTGTGAGGTTTTAATCATGACCTGTTTAAAATGTGGCTTTGCAATCACAGCCACGCTGGTGTTAATCAGAGAGAAGAGGAAAAGCTCCAGGAAGAGTCGACGCTGCTGCAGATTAGAGTCACATATAAAGAGTTTTAATACGAGGTGCAATCAAAATGTTCAAAGATTGTTCCAGTGGTGCATGAACGGAGCGTTGCATGTTAATGTGCATGTATCAGGAGCATCAAACTCCTCGTTTTTGATGCTGATATTTACTTTCTGTTCCTGTTTTTAAACAGCGAAGAGGACCCGGGAAGAAACGCGCTCCGATCCGAGCCAACACCGCCGACGAGGCCATCGAGAAGATGCTGGAGCAGAAGAAGATCTCCTCCAAGATAAACTACGACGTCCTGAAGGACCTCAACATCAAGCCCGGCGCCAGCCCGGCTCGCTCCGCCGCCGCCGAGTCCCCGAAGAGAGAACAGAGCGCCAGGAAACTGACGGGACGCTACAGCAAACCTGCTCGAGCTCCACTCAGCCTCAGCACGCCGCTAAGCACTCTGGGAAAAAGGTGAGTAGACGGCATGTTTGATATACGAGTTGAAGCACCAGGTTTGAATCCTGTTTTTAAGAATAAAACATCTATTACATGAAACTCCTTCAAAAACAGAACAGCATCTCATCCGAACTGACATGAACTGATGCCACAGCTGTTTCACAGCTGGAGAAGCTCTCTGTTTCTGATGATTCGATCACTACGTCTTTGTTTTTAATGCAACAACAAGTTCACACTGTTGTTTTTAGAAGCTCTACAAGTTCTTCAGAGAAAAATATGAAATGCAAACTGAGGTCTAACCAAAAAAAAAGCAGATATCTGAGAAATAAGGACTCTGAAATAAAATCAGAGAAAGTAAAACAAAGAAAGCTTTCAGTGTTTTATATTAGTGACATTTAACAGAGAACAGAAGTGTGTGTGTGTGTGTGTGTGTGTGTGTGTGTGTGTGTGTGTGTTGACA
>JAPZDV010000007.1:2212913-2226124 GCA_029814665.1 Acanthurus lineatus | reverse complement strand
ACACACACACACACACACACACACACACACACACACACACACACACACACACACACACACACACACACACAGTAGCCTCTCTCTCATGATGTTTTTTATTAGAAAACATGTTTTCAAAGCTGCTAAAAAAGAAAGTTTCTAAAAATCAGCAAATGATGATTCTTAAAATTTAGAAGTTTTGACATGAATCAGCTTTTGCTGCGACGTGTGTGTGTGTGTGTGTGAACAAATTAAGGCTGCGGATTAAGGTCAGAAAACACACACACATGCAGCGTGACACCATGAATGCGTCAGCTGTCAAAAACCTTAACACGTCTTTCGTTGTGATGTCTCTTTTTTCTTTAACACCTCTGTGCGTTAATAACTGTTAGCAAAAGCTTTGGTTCAGATTTTTGTGATCTGTGTGACTCACTGATGTGTTTTCACCGCTGACTTCATCTTCAGACCTTTAAAGTCTTGAAAAGCACTGAATTCAAAGGCGTCGGGAGGCATTAAAAGGGTTTAATTTTCTATGCAAAGGTTTACTCATCGCCGGTTTTTATCTGAGGCTTCCTGCTGTCATGGAGATGTTTTACAAATGAGACTCGTGCTTTCAGTTTTTACACTGATGTGACGAATCGATCCGTCAATATTCTGCATATCAAGGTCCAAGTCTTCTCAACGAATTCAATATGTATCAACAATGATAATATTTAGATTTAGCTGTGAGTTTTTGGCAAAAATATGGTAAGAATGACAATAAATGAATGTGTAGATCTTATTGTTCTGCCTGAGTTGCCTTAAATTTTTGACCAGTAGGACAGAGACAAGAAATAAAACTATAATCTTGAGATAAATCAGGTTCAGGAGACACAGAAGAAGAAGTTCGTAGATGCATTCAGTGTTTGTTTATTGTTAGAAAAATATAGATTTTCACCAGAGCTCTTAGACACACAAACTGAACCTGAGGCTTCCTGTCTGCTCATCACGAAGCTGCTCGGAGACAAACTCTAGTTCCCATCAGTCTCCTCCCTGGTCGGCCATTAAAAAAGCTGATCGCTGATTGCACAGCAGACAGACGCCGTCTGAGAGGCGAACCTCCCTCCGTCTTTGTTTGTCCTTCCATTATCACTCCTCCCTCACCGCCGTTTTCCCTTCAGGCCGTTTCACTGCTCCTAAAAACTCCGACAGAGTCTTAAAATAAAAACGGCCTTCAGCCTGAAAGTAAAAACCGTCCTGCAGTGACGGGCTGCTGTTGGCCTGCCGCCGCCGCCGCTGCCGGTTCGGTGAATCCTCAGAGAACAAGGTTAGTGGTACAAGACGTCCTATCTGCTTCACAAACCCAGTTAGACTTCACGTCTTTGAAGAGTTAATTTCGGGACGTCCTCATTCTGAGCATTTATAGCTTCACAGCTCTCAGCAGCTCATGTTCGGGAGAAATAGGCCAGTTTTTCCAACTTTGTCTCTTAATTTGATTTTAAATTGGACCATCTTCAAAGTCTCAAACTCAGCTCCCTGGACTTCATGTTCACTCTGTACTTCCTGTCCCTTTTTTCCCTCCTCATATCTCGTTTTACACATTTCAAACTGCTCCTGCTTCACAACACTGCTGATCCGTCTCTTTTCTGAGGATTTAATTCTCCCTTTTTTATTAATTTCGTTCCTCGTAAAGAAGCAACGTGGTCCAAGTCCATCAGAGTTTGACTGACAGTCGGATCACCTGAACTTTCCAGGTTAAAATCAACTTTAAAAAAAGATGAAAAACTGTCAGAAAATATTTGATTGTTGGAGGAAAAAGTGAAAGTTTAGGCCTTTGGACGTTAAACCCAAAAGACAAAAAAAGGTTCACTAAGAATCCCAAGGTGCATTTCAGTACGAAACATCCAATCACAGAGCTTAAAACTTGGTCATGTGATGGTTGTTTGAATTCTTATTAACCTGAGAAAAATCCAGCAGTTTAAAGAATTAATTGATTAGAGAAACAAATCTCATTTCCACAAAGTGTTTTCCTATTTGATTGGCCACTCTTTTCTATTTAACAGCAGCTGAGGCTCATGGGTATTGTAGTCTTTAGCCAAAATAATGGGAGAAGCAGGATTTCGACAGTAAAATATAGTCATTAAAACTGCCAGCCATCACATAAACCTACAGATGAATCTTTTGCCTGATTATGTTATTTAACTCGTGACGTCGTCATTAAACTCACCGCTCCTGTGTTTGATTTAATGGAGATTAATTAAAAACAATAAATTCACGGGTTGTGGATTATGCTGAGTTTTCAAAGCCGAAGTTCATTGTTGGAGAAGCTGAGATGTAAGAAAATGTTTTTAGATTGGACTAAATTTCATCAAAGTTTTCATGTTTTTTAATTAAAAACTGTGATTTCCACTATTGTTAGTTCATTATTTGGCAGCTTAAACAGGAAATCTGGGCTGTTTGTGCAGAAATGTGGTTAAAACAACACTTTGCCTGCATTAAAGTGTTATTTCTTCCAAAATGAAGGCGACTTCTTTGCTTCATAACACAGAAAACTTGACAGTGTCATTAAACGACAACATCAAGTTTCCATGTTGAGGAAATTAAAAGAAAAACTTTTTGAACAGGATTTTACATTTAAATGGAAAAATGTGACTCCTCCGCCTGGACTGCTCCTCTCCTGCTCCCACGTTCCTCCTCCAGCTTCCTCCTGCTGCTGTTCTCCTCTTTAAATCTCCCACTCTCCTCCTTTCCTCATCATTTCACTTCATGCTTCACTCCCTCGAGTCCTGCTTTCTTTCTCTCCTCCTCATCTCTTCCAGTTATTGCTTCGCTCTGCTGCTCTCTCTCTCTCTTTCCCGTCATTCTCCTTTTTCACTTCCTCTCCTTCTCCACATTCCCATCCCTTCCTCCTTCTCCTCCTCCTCCTCGCTCTTTGTCTCTCTCCATCATGTGTTGTTGGCAGCTCTGAATGGAGGAGCTCGGGGAGCTCAGGCTCTGTCAACCAGGAAGAAAACATTGCCACGAGGGGCCGGGTCAACAAGGCTTGTTACTTAGCAACCCCTTCGCCTCCCCCTGGGAACTGGAGGCAATCGGCCATCGCCATTGGCTGAGGCAGCTCCACGCTCGCTCGCTCGCTGCTCCTGTTATGTAACATTGCCGTTTCATTGCAGCGACGGGACCTGGTTTGAAAAGATGTTTGTGCTTTGCCAAACTCTCTCTCTCTCTCTGAAAAAAAAGAAAAAGAAAAACGGAGTTCCTTCACCCTCGTCAGCGACCCAGTAATTAGTCCGTACATCTTTTTAAACAAGTCGAGGGAGGAAATGATGATTTTACAAGACGGAGAAGGAGTGAAGGGTTGATTTCTGCCAATTGAAAGCGGCCCAGCTGTTCCCTGCTGCCCTCTCCCCTCGTCTTTCACTCCCTTGAACCACATTTAGACTCAAACTCGGGCTGTCGGAGGAAGCAGACAGCAGTCGGAGATGTGGGGATTTTCAGAGAGGCTCAGAAATCTGAAAGGGGTGATGAGGTCATGGGAGAGGGGCTTTGAACTGCAGACAGTCGCCCCGGCTCTGCAGCTACAGTCTGCTTATGCAAGCAATAGTCTTGGCAATTGATGGCTGAGTCTATTTGAAGTCGGGGTTTTTTTCAGAGGAGCCGTCAGGCGGCGTGATGGGCAGCGTCTTCAGCTCCGTCCTGAAGAGACGCAGAAAACTCCTCGTTCCTGATAAACAGAACTTCACTGATGAAGAAGCTGTTGGTGTTCAGCACTTTCTGCCTCGAGACAGACACACAAAGATGCAACCAGACGGTGTTTTTGTTTCTATCGGAGGACAAACAACCTGGAGCAGGTTCACTGAAGTTATCAGAGTCTTTAAAGTTTTTGCTGTTTGAACAAGTCGACATCAGTTACAGAATCACTGCAATTATGTTTGAAAAGCACCTTTCAGCCACAAGGCTGCCCAGAGTTCTTCAGACACAACATGAAAGGAAATCAAGGCAAATGTAAAAGAAAAGATATTAGTAGGATTTAAAATGATAAACAAGTATAAAAAAGCTTCTGATTAAACAGTAAAAACATCAGATATGAAGATGTGAGCTCAGGTTTTTTTTTGTAGTTAGTTTCCAGATTTGTGGAGCATGAATGCTGCTCGTGTGTTTTTGTTTTGGACTCTGAGGACAGAAAGTAGACCTGATCCCAGACCAGCTGAGAGGTCTTCAGGATGTCTGAGACTTGGCCTCATTGGGTCTGCAGTGAGGACTGTAGCAGCAAACATCTGATCTGAGATCTGTGACGTTACAGCAGTCGAATCAGCTGAAGATAAACAGAGTTTTTCTAAACCCCGCTGACACACCGAGTCCTTTAGTGCTCGATTTATTATTACTGAAGTTCTGCTGGAAAGGTGGTTCTTAAAATTAAACTGGGCCGTTTCTGCAGCAGAAGAGTCAAATATTTGTGAAACTGGTGTGAAAGACAGAAACAAAGAAAAAGGGCTGAGATGTTTCCTTTAGCTCGCTGAACCTCATTGGACCAGTAAAGGTGGTTACAAACTGTGAGCTACTGTGGGTGCTGTTTGGTTCTGGTTCGTCCTTTTGAAACATAAAGAAATATGGCGGCTGGCTGGCGACAAAAGGTTTCGTTTAACATTAAAATATGTGTCTGATTACATTTTAGTAAAGAAATTGGAGCTGCAGAAACAGAATCTCTGTTCGTATTTGATCACTGACTCATTTTACAGTCCGATCTGAATTTGCAAAGTTTCTTGGGCGGCTTTCTCTCTTAATACGACTTGTATTATCTTTGTGTCAGTGAAGGAAACACAAAAACAAGCGAGCAGAAGTCATCGTCATCTAGCAAATGATTGGGCAGCTTTGCATGCAGGTAACCTTCAGGAGTTATTGTTCATTTGCTTTTGCTGCCTAAATTAAAATGAATCAGATCAGGCTGAAAACCTGCAGTTTAAGATGACTTTTGTGTCTTAATTAAGACGTTAAAATGCAAGATTTTGTGTCGATTTAACAGATTAATCACATATTTGTTTCATGGCCTTATGACGAAGAAAACACACGTATACTACGAACATAAACATCACAAAAGTGTCGATCACGTTTTCAAACCAAACAGCAGGTTTAACATGAAGGCTGATGTCTTTTCCCTGCAGTTCATCGTGTCATCAGTCACACAGATGAAGATTTTTTGTGTCAGTTTATTTATTTGTGTTACCGTCGTGTCGGCAAACATTACTGATGTAAACAAACCTCACGCAGCAACAGAGGAGCGTTTCTAAATCAGGTTGGGCTGTCGTTAAGCGTTCTGTGTGATAACAGACCCGTCAGTCACCGACAGCAGCTTCGCTTTGAGGCATCAAGGCAGCAAACACAGCTCAGCTGAAGCTCCTCTTTGTTTTCACTCCAGTTTGTTTTTGTGTTGCAGAAACTAGTTTAATGCTGATTAATTCATTGGACCACTAATTATGTTAACTGTGTCAGAAGGGGGCGTGGCCAAACACCATCGACTGCCACATGAAAAGAGCTTGAAGTCATTATTTGATACAACGGGGACATGATTATTGCGACTTCACTTGCAGTTTAATGTCTGTCATGCAGGTTAAAACCCTTAAAGAAAAGGCTGAATATGAGCGTGAATCCAGACTGCAGTTTGCTCTTTCGTTCTGCTTCGAGTAGCTGCAGGCGACCAGGTTCAGCCAACATCCTCACACCCATAAAACCTCCCCGAGCGGTCGTTTCCTGCAGCGGGTTCGAGTTGCATTCTCACTCCTAACGAGCGTTTTCCTCGTTAAAGGTCGGAGACTCACACTAAGTGAGCTGTCGTGGTGAAAAACACTGCAGAGTTCGAGTCTCTGCGTCTGAAGTGCAACATCATCTCCGTGTAAATACGAGCAGCGACGCATTAACAGCTCATGCAAACATAAAAACAAGCTTCCTCGCAGCTTTATCTCCTCTCGCAGACCTTCACCCTGACCCGTGCAACAGCTCTCACCTACTAATTAGTCCAGAGCAACGTGTTTACGCTGTTATTTTTTTCTTTTTAATTATCTTTTTAATGTTTTTTTCCCCATTACTGCCTGTGTTCATCGGTAGTTAAATAAGGCATTCAGCTCCTGTGATGAGCAGCCAGTCAGAAGAAAGGAGCGCTGGGTTTCTGTGGTGGATATTTTATACTTTTTATATTAATATTTCTTCATCTTATAATAGCTGGTTATACATATTAAAAATCTGAGGACGGAGAAACACGAGAGAGAGCAGAGAAACTGTGGAGAGCTGAAGCCAAAACCCAAAAAAAAAAAATCGATGCGTAAAGAAACGAAGGAAGCAGAGAATCAGGAAGTGAGGAAGGATGTGGGCAGAGTGAAAAGGAGGAAATGTGAAATAAAGGAAAGGTGGGAGGAAAGGAAGGAGGAGGACGAAATGAAAGGCAAATTGGAGGGAGAGATGGCAGGAGGAGGAAGGCCCCAGCAGGGACTCCAACAGGCTGTTGCTGAGAACAGAAATATCTCTCCGTCACACTGTGGACCCTCCACCTGCTTCTCCTCCAGCTTTATAATTAGCCCGAGCTGAAAGGAAAGTGATAACATGCGGCTTTTCCTTTTTAGTCGCTGTAGAAAAAAAACGAAGATGACGGTTTCCTTCTGCAGAAATCGTATGTTTCTGTCCATCCAAAGCTGAGAAATCTGCAGCGGTTAGAAAGTCGCGTTTTCTCTGCGTTTTCTCTGGCTTAAGGCAGGGAAAGAGATGGAAAAATGAATTTTCCACAGCGTGCACACCTGTCCTCCCAGGTGTAAGAGTTTGTTTGCCTTCTGATATCTGTACAGTTCATCACTAAGCAAAATAAACAGAGCTCAGATTGAAGTTGAGAAGCCGCTCTTCAAAATGAAATCAGTGTTTTCCGAGGGGAAATTTTCTTTGTCCTGCAGCAGCTCGGTTTTAAAAACACATCTCTCAAATCGGTGCAGTAAGTGTGTATGGGATGAAGTGATGCTGCAGTGGATGATATGTTATATATCTGAGTAGAATAATCATCTCTGATTGGCTGGCAGGTGTCCATTCCAGCTGTATGTTCGACAAAAATGTGACTTTTGTCTTCAGATTAGATGAACGTTAAAGCCTCCAGGTTAAATTATCAGACCTTAAGATGAAAAATGGTTTTTTTTTGTGTGTAAATGCACTAAAATAAGAACTGAAACATTCACTCACATGTTAGCTTTTAGCCTCTGATGCTTTTTCTAGCTTCTTTTCCTCACCAACCTTTTATAAAACCTGTTGTTTATTATCACTTAATGCTGCTAACTTTCCCTCCTGTTCCAGGCGACTTGTTTTCTGATCAAAAACAGCTCCACTTTTTGTCTCCCAGCATGCAACTGGAAGCACTTTCCTGCCTCTAAACTCACCTGAATGGACATTTCTGCCTTCGGGGTGGAAAGTCGTCACATTCATGAGCGTTTGACAGCTTAACGACGACGATGTGAGCGAGGTGAAAAGCAAACGGCGCTCTAATTACATTTTTTTTTTGCCCCGTGCTCATTTTTAATTTCACAGGCCTTTCATGAACTCTGAAGGGTGTTTCTGCCCTCAGGCTTTGGTTGGCTTGTGACCCCTCTGTGGGATACAAAGTTCACTGTTCACTATGCAGACTCTTTTAAATGCAGAATCCTAAATGCGGTAATAATGTGTGAATGTGAGACGGTGAACGCCGCCGCCGTCGCGCTCTGACGCTGCAGATGAGATATCTCCTCTCTGCTCTTCACGCCTTCACCTGCCCTACAGCACCGTCACAACATACTACACTGTTTATTATTCTTATCATTTTAAAGGAAGTGGGACATACGAGATCAGATCTCGTGTAAATTTCCCCGGGGACGCTCGCAGCGTCACGCAGAGGAAAATATTAAAAACACCCGACGACGCACGTCTGCTCACAACCAACAATATTTCCTGTTTGCTCAGGTTGCAAACCCCAACCCCCTGCCGCTGCCTGTGGGAAACCCCGCCAGCGGAGTGGTGGTGGAGAGCGGGCCGGTCGTCTACGACGATGCAGCTGCTGACGAGGAAGACGAGGAGGAGGAGGAGACTTGTGTCAGCGCCATGGACCTGCTGGGGGGCAACGGTCAGTTTAAACTCACACAGTTCGTTTTAACCTGCAGAGCAGAAAGTCTGTTTTTGTCCGTCAGTCACTCAAATATTGTCACAATTTAAAACCCATTTAATTTCAGTCTGTAGCAAAAAAATTTAGATAATCTGGCAAAAAATATTAGTAATTTCCAAACAGCTCGGTAGAAATTACAACACATAGTTTATTACAGCCTAATTTTAAAAAAGACTGTTGTATTTATCATGTAAATGTAAAAACTTTATCATATTTCTACCATACAAACACAGATTAGCACATCCTAAGGTTTCACATTTTTTTCAATAAATAAATGTTGGAAACTTTTTAAGAGGTTTACTCTTTTTAGAAACGTTAACATTAGTTTTAAAGACAGATTTAGTCTGTTATTACTTCAAGTTGTTTTACTGCCAATCTACTTTACTCCCAAGTTTTCAAGAAATTATACAAAAACACTGCAGAGATTTTCATTATAATCTGTTTTGGCTGTTAAAATCTTTCCAAAATACCAAACATAGAGTCTCTAAACAACTTTTGTATGAACAAAATTGAAAAATATTACAAATAAATATGAGTGTAGAGTTTTTGTACAGTAGTTAAACAATTTTGAGAACAAAAGTAAATCATGAAAAAACTAACCAGTGACGCCTCATTGACAGTAGAAGCAGATACTTAAAAGTATTTGCTTAAAATTGTCTTCAATTAGTTTTGCTGCACAAAAGTCCAGACAGCTGACTCACACACACACACACACACACACGCTGAGCAGACTGACAGAAAACAAGTCTTTCAGGCTCAGTGATTTGACGATCTGGAGGTTTGGACTTGAGCAGACAGCGTCGGTGTCACGGTGTCAGACGGTCCGTCACCTCTCGGTCGGACACTCGGCGTCTGAGCCGTGAAACGGTTACAGTCTCGGTTTTAATGAATCCGTCTGAGGGTCACGGCTGCGACTCCTGCTACGTTTTAATGAGCCCTCGCTAAGATTAAATTTCCTCACTTTACGTCTCTCGCTGTTCGACTTAAAGGTCCCCGACTCTGCTGCAATAAAAAAAAGTCCTGAGCTTCTTAATTGATTCCTGTAGAGGAGCTCTTTGTTTACACTCCTGAACCCCCTCCACAGCGGGGTCAAAGGTCAGGGTCGGCCTCAGAGCAGCTCCTCTGGGGCAGGTAGAGACTCCGGGTCAGGCGAGCTGGACGGACGCCTGCAGACACTGGAGATGAAACCAGAGTCGGTCGGTCGTCCTGCAGAAACGGACTCTTTTACGATTTATTAGTCCAACTCGTTGTTGCCTTTCAGGAAGTCGAACAAACTCAGAGCGTTTTTGTGTAAACTGGTTGTTTTTCTTTAGTCACACCTTGAACTGTTCATGCAGTGCAACTCACAGTCACAGTTTTTGGCTCTTGAAGAGACTCCTCACTTTTTTCCATCTTCTGTGTTTAAAGTGAGTCTTTCTAATCTGCGTCTCTTAACCCCTTCAGATTACGGCATGGACGGAGATTACGACGATGGATTCTAGCGGTGTGTTACCTTCGCCAAGCAGCACGGACAGTTTTCAACCCTTCAGCGTATCTAACGTTTACTTCCAGGGACACAAAGTGACTGCAGCTACAGACGGAAACTGTGATACCAGGAGCGAAGAGGAGGAACGAATGAGATGTGTGTGTGAAAAATCTCAATCCCAGCTGGACTAAACTGGGAGGAAACACTGCCTGGATGCTGGTGAGATGGAAAAGATGGATACGAGTGTAATAATCTGTGCAAAATCAACAGCAGGAAATATTCCAGTGAGCATCGATTTGTTGATTTGCAGGTCAGAAGACAAAACTTTCAGACGGCTAGCTTCCATTTCACCAAAACAGCAGTTAAATGACTGCGTTTTAATAGTATTTAGAACCCACTTTACTGACATATTGTCATTTAAATGCTGCTGAAACAGTATTTATAGTCATGTAAAACTTTCAGGAAACATCACTTGGCTCAATTTCAGCCTGGTTGTAAGAAAAAACGTCTTCTGTCCTGCAAAAAAACAAACTAGTGAGGCTGAACACACCCGGTTTGAACTTCTGTCACAGTGATCCGATCAACGCCTGGCAGAGTTTAAGTTTTTTAAGCGTCTCCTCATTTAGCAACACTAAAAAAAAAGCAAGTTTTTTTTTTAAATTAATGTATTTAGATTTTTTTTATCTAGGTTTAGTAAAGATACTTTAAATAGAAAAAGCATTCACTAAAAAAAATCAGACGGCTGCACATGTGATCGGATCAGGCTGGACAGATGTTGACAGCTGGTGTGAACAAAGTTAACTGTGATCAATAAGGGAACAAATGGGGAACTGTTTAAAGGTGTAATGTAGCAAAAACAAAAGCCAATCAAAACGCTTTCAGTATTACACTTAAACTCGCACTTTGCTTCCATTACACCTGAGTACTTTACAGCAGTTCATCAAACACTCAAAACTAAACTTTTCTGTGTCTCTTAACAATAAAATGTACTTAAAAAACAAGCATCTAACAATCAGGGAGCGCAGGATCAATCATCAGTATCAGTATTTGTACACAAAGAGAGTATTTTCCCGTCACTTCTGGTACGGATGAAGTCAAACAAGCTCACTGCCTCACTGATCAATATTTATTCTGATTGCCTTAGCTGATCGGTGGACCGACACGTGCTGTCCGCTCTGCTCAAGCCAAAGTGTTACGATGAGGTTGCCTTCGAACAATGTTTGCTGAGATGTTATTTAATCCAGAAACGGTGAGAATTTAATTCCAGGTTGAGTTTTTATGAGGATCGAAAAGGTTTGATTTGATTTCTGTTACTATAAATTTACTTTGAGCTTTTGTTGTTTTTTTTTTTAAAGGAACTGAGTTTTTATGATTAATTTAAGAAGCTGTGTCACTTCTGTTAAATAACCTTTATGACTTCCTGTCAGAGGCGTCTGACAGGACAGGATGTAAAAAATACCTTCTGTGAAATGTTTTATTTTCCAGATGAATGAGGGAGTCGATCTGAAATCGATCCGTTTTGTATTTAAGCTTTTATGATCTTTGTTTTGGGAGGAAATGGTACTTAGGAGGTGAAACACATTGTGGCCTTTTCACTGTGTCCACACAACAGTATTTAATGAGGCGTCATGGTCGACAGCCTTCACGTCGCTGCTACAAGTCACGTTGTTACATCTGCATTTTGTTGTGTGCCTCTGCTGCTACAGTAAAGATTTTACTACATGAGGAAAATGTGTCTGTTTGATTCATTATTTAAGGAAATAACTGTCTAAAATCCTTCACACTGTTTATTTTACCTGATGATTACAGGTTAACGTTTGTCCTGGTGCAACATCTTCACTTCTCTGCTCTGCTTAAGGTTAAATTTTCCACAATAATATAAAAAAAATGCACCTTTTAGTTCTATTTTTATAAGAAATGACAAAACATAAGGGTATGTGTGCAGAGATCAAAACAAAAACAACTGATAATCGTAAGTAATGAGCCTATTTTGAGAATGTAAGGAGAAGAAACTACAGATATTTATGTTAAAATGTAGGGAGTAAAAGTAAAAAGTTTTCAGAAAATAAAGTACAGATATCTAAAAGATCTACTTAACTACAGAAAGTAAGTATTTGTACCTTATTACCTCCCGTCTTTTACTGCTTTGGCTCGCTCGTTTCTCTCGTTTGGCCGTTTTAAGCTGCATCAGGCAGAGAAAAAGCTCTAAAAAAGCCCAAGTACATTAATGTTATTGTAGGTTTAAGTGTTGTTTACTTACCGTGTCGTTCTCGTCTACGTCTGTTGACATTATTGTGTCTTTGGCGCAGCCTGATGACATCACCATTCTTACTCCCGCCTACAAAGCACTGATTGGCTCGTCTGGTTTGTCCAGTCAACCATCAGATCAATTTGAGTCACTAAAAAAAATGAGAGAAAAATGAATCAGATGGTTGGAAACGTGTCAGACTGTTAAACTGATATCAGAGCTGTAAACTCAAGACTTGCATATCGAGTCACAAAAATTCAGACTTTAATTTGTAAATAGTATCAACTCGCTAAAGAAAGAAAAGAAGTTTCCACCTGGTATCATTTTGATCTCAGCAGATCTGACTGACTTGAAACTGAAACTTTGGTCACTTCATTGTTTCTTGAAGAAGTGAGGCCACAAAACTTCAACATCACCTCCATGAAGCTTCCTGCTTCACTAAACAATACACGATACAAGCTGATTAGTCCAAAAGTTGGTAATTTTTTGTGTTGTGTAGTTTAGTTACTGAGTTCAGCACGAAGACTTTTATGTCCCATCAGCATCCACAGCAAAGCACTGTGAAAATCTCTTCTGTTAATTACAAATTATTTCAGAAATCTAACAAAAAATTTTCTACAAAAAAACCATGATAACATCAAAACAACACAACCAGAAATTCAACAATTCAAACAAATATGAGAAGCACTTCTTACACCTCGCAGACAGCTAGCATCTTCTTTTAGAGAAAACAGCAAAAGCCAGAATTAAGCGAAATTCAAAGTCTTAATATGATTGTTGAGTCGATTTGAGCAGCAAAAGGAGCTAAAGTCTTTTTTTGCACAGGATTATAAACATGTTCACTTCTTCTGTTAAGCTGGATATTGTCGGACATTTGCAGCCACCGTCAAGTGGCCATTTGAGGAACTGCAGTTTCTGGCTCATCGGCTTGTTTTACACCCCCCCACAGATAAACTGAGAACATTGTGGTTAATGTTTTATGAGCACAAACAGGATGAGTCACCGTGTCTCAAATGACTTGGACTCGCCCACAAGTTCTCTGGGATTTGACTCGTCTCAAAAAAAAAAACCTAAGACCCGACTAAAAGACTGAACATCGGAGTCAAGTTATCCCGACGATGTGAAAGAGAAACAAAATAGTTTCTGATTTTCTTACATCTTTTGCATTTAACTCTGTTCTCTTTTGTTTTTTCCTCCTTTTGTTCTTTCGAGGGAGGTGTTTTGTTCATCCCCTGTGGGTTTGTTGTGTAATTATTTTCTCATTTTCTTTTCATCATCTCTGTAGAATTGAACCCAACCTGAACTTTTTCATGACAGACAAACAGCATCGGACCTGTTTGCGACCCGACACCATCCACCGTCTCCAGATCAGACGATAC
>JAPZDV010000007.1:2181505-2195756 GCA_029814665.1 Acanthurus lineatus | reverse complement strand
ACAATTGACCTTCTACTTTTTTACTATTTTGGAATCGAAATAAGGAATCGTTAGGAACCGGAATCGATAAGCAGAACCGGAACCGGAATCGGATTCATAAAAATCTTAACGATACCCATCCCTAATCCTCAGTGATGTCAACTGTAAAATATATTGTTCGCAATGTCGTGCATTTGTCTTAAACTCGCTGCGAGCTGCTGTTATGTTTCTGCATCAACACAAACGTCTGCAGACTGAAGGTTTGTTAGCGATGAAACAGAGCTGGATGAACAGGTGAGTTATTAAGCCGTTCCTCGGTCCCACAGTGGAGACCAGGCCTGGGCGACAACAGTTTGATATCCGCCTGGGGAGCTCTCTGATTGGGTGGCGGTCCCATGGGGAGGGGTCTCATTACAGGCTGTTGTTTTGATATCTCCCCCCTCCTTCAGATGTGGATTCAGCGCTTTCTGCTCATTTAATTGACAACAGGAGCTCAGAGAGAAATGATGCTCAGACCTGCTCAGCCTGTTAACGAATACCAGGTTTTTTATTTACTGTATGTTTACAGATGATACTGGATGAGAATCACTTCTGTTTGGTAAATCTAAAAGTTTGTCTACAGTCCTTTAAAAACTCTCGAGATAGAGATAAAGTGCAACAGTTAAGAGTCAGATAGTTCAGAATGAAAGTCGAAGAAGATGTCAGAGAAATACGAGTAGTAGAGATGAAACAAAATCGATATCACATTTTTTTAAAACATCATATCAGATGCAATATGAGAGTTTGTAGAGATTTTTGCAGCAAACAGAAAAACCTTCACTAACAGGTTTTTCCATTATATTTACTCTAAGTTGTGGGACTTTGAGTGACTGTTGACCTTTGGATCGATACTGCAACACTTGCATGTTTTTGCAAAGAAACTATTTCAGTGTGAGCTGTTCACATTTAGTTATTCTATCCACTAGTCCCAGAAACACTGTAAAAAAAACGTACGATATTGATAATGTATCATATATTCTGGCATATTCATTAGTTTACAGCAGCAATTTGCTCCGTTTGTTTTGCTTGTAAGACCAACGGAAGTTAACTTATCTTAATGACTGCAGTGTTGTAAAGGACAGAGTAGGAAAACACTAAAATGAATTAAATATACAAAAATTTGACTTTTCTGCATCAATGCATAATCTGCATTGCTACTGTTTAAAAACTTCTTTCACCAAATTATTAATTTTGATTATTTAATTTTTGCATATTCAAGAGTCGATGTCCTTAACATGGATGTCTGAAGTTTCCTTTACATTATAGTACATAAAATATCTGTCCATAAAAAGTAATTTTACTTTAAGGAAATACGTTTATTGTAATATTAGTCACTAATGGTGTATCTCTTTCACAAAACATGCACAGAAATACTGAGGCTCTCTTATTCCAGAGGCAAACAGACTGATACCTTGGTCTGCCATGTTTTGTCTTGTCTTTTTTCTTTGTGTTTTCCCTGCAGTCATGAATATTCAGAAAGAAGATATTTATTGCTCCTAATGAATATTCTGCACAAAGTCTGCTTTGCAAATTAGGCGAGCGGAGGGAATTGGATCGCCACTGGGTGCTTCTCAAGGCAACAACAGTGAGGCAAATCGGCTAACTCAGCTTCCAGCAGGCTAATTTGATGTCATTATTACTATAGTTCATACGCCTTAAAATTCCAGATGATAAAAGGAAATGTGTAGCAGAGAGAAACTGGATCATTTTACAATAAAACATGAGCTGGATGCTTAAAAAACGTCGTCTGGATTCCTCCATACATGTCAGCCGACTGAAACGTTGGCAAACAGATTGCATGTCTGTGATAAAGCTTCTAAGCAAAATATCAATAACAGAGCAAAGAGCAGACACAATAATCAATAAGCAGTTCAATTAGCCCCGCAAGCATTTAATAAACTCGTAGATTGTGGACGTTTTCTCAAGGACGTTCAGATCCAGACTCCTTCTCGCTGCTCTCAGGAGCAAATTAATCCCTCCACGCCGACCAAAAATGAATTCTAATATTTGAGGTTCATTAAAGCCACTTCTGCGTTAAGTCCCACACTAATATTCAGATTGGAGTAATTGGTGGTGTGTGTGTTTGTGTATGTGTGTGTGTGTGTGTGTGTGTGTGTGTGTTTAGGGGGTGGGGTCTGGGGGTCATGTTGCACTCATGATTGAATCTGAATGTTTGCGTTTTGAATGTGCAACTCCTGCATCGCTAATGAGGATTTGTACCGTTAACTACGGAGCTGCTGTGGTTGCCAATCAACATGATTACAGGGAAGGACTGGTGAAGATCACCGCAGCAAAGGATGCTGGGAGCTGGGGACACGGTTGTCTCTGAATGTGGATGTATTTCTTCAGGCGCAGAGAGGCGAGTAATTTTGTTTTGTTTTGTTTTTTACAGAGAGAGTTTGCTAGCTGGTTGCAACAGAAACTATTTAGGAGTTTTTGTTCGAGTTGGATGCTAACCTGCTAAACATTAGCCTATCAATCTGACTTAAAAACATGCTATTTAAGCTTTTTAAACTGCTATACCACCAAAAAGTCATTGCTCTACACCTCATTCAAAAATGTTCACCTACGCCACCTACCTAAGCTCCTCTTTATTTATAATATTTCACCAGAAACACATGTACCTTTCTCATTTTTTTCCTACAAAATATCTAACTCCCCCGCATGCAGCCACGAAGGTTTCAACACAAACATCAACGTGTTTTTTTTCTGCCACAGAAAACTAATCTTAATTTACTCAGGAAAAAAAATATTCTGGATTTAGGTGTTGTTTTTCTCTGTGAGACAAACAAGAGACCAAAAAAAAAAGATAAATAAATAAAGTGAGACACTGAGAAGAGGAAAGAACACTATTGTGCCTATGAGACCCCGAAAACCCCCCGGAGGTGTAAAAACATCTCAATCCGAAAAAAAGGGAAACGGTGGAGGAGGGGGGAAAAAAATCAAGATGACAAACAGACTCAGGTTAAAAGGCAAAGAAACCAAATGAAGTCAGGTTTGCTTCCGACTGTGAGCGTTTAATGAAGTGTGTGTGTATGTGTGTGTGTGTTTGTGTGTTTTTGAGGGCAAAAACTAAAACATCTTCCCCCTGTTCAACCACTAAACTACCTCCCCCCTTGTCTTCCTGTTGTTCCTATCTCTTTTCCTCCTGACGGGCCTGTTTCGGCATCACGGTGATTGGAGGGGAGCGGCGGCTCCGCAGGCATCTGCTCGTTTTGTTCGGAGCCGTGTGCAAGTAAACACTTTTTGCTCGTGACCATCTGTCCAAGCTCAGATCTGCATGAAAGCTGGCAGACTTGGCTGGAAGAGATCGAGAGGGAGGGAGCGAAAGAGACGGAGAAAAGAAAGAAAAAACTGATGAAAAGAAACTCGAGGCAGAGAGAATGGAGGAAAGGAGGCAGAACAGTGATTTTAGAGCTTGTAGGGATTAAAAGTACAGAAAATTATGTGATCAAATGTTTTGTTTTGTTTTTTATTTGAATGCTATTTAGTGTATAATCAAAAATGTGGGTCAACAACCAAAGAACCATTGTTATATACAACTAAATTAAACGAGGGCCAACCCGAAGATAAACAGGAAAAAAAACACCTTCAACACACAAAGACATTAAAAAAAAAACAGGAAAAAGAAATAACAGGCTTTTACTGCCTGATAGCAGCAAATGACGTGAATAAATATCTTCAAATAAGGATTTTTAGCTTCACAAAAGGGGGCTTTTACACCTGAAAATCCGGACCAAAGTTCATGTTTTTGTTACGTTGTATACGTTTGGTCCGGTCAGTTTCGGTTTTACTCCGCACTTATGCAAACGGACTAACAGACTTTATATATCAAACTTCGTATTGTCATCAGGTACGGAGGTGGCGTGTCTCCATACTTCACATTGATTGGTTGATTGGCGGGCATCTGACGGACCAAATGTTAATAAGGCGTTTGGTCTCCTCTTACATTCATGCAGTTCTTCGGCTCATTTTTTGTTTTGTTAACAGTTACGTTGGATTTTCATTTTCCAGGTAGCATGCCATAACTTCATGTCATTGGTCCGAGGGTCCGAAGGTCCGAACCTTTGCTATCACAGTGGACACAAACTGAATCATAGTTAAGTTTGATCCGAAACGAGACCACCTCTTTTGGTCGGACCAAGGTTCAGCTGTTTGGTAATCGGGAAGGTTTCACAGCTGCTTTTTTACTTAAGATCAAACTGAAAAGTCTTGAGTCCGGACCGATGAGGCAGGTGTAAAAGTACCCAAAGACTCTGTATTAGTACAGTATTTTAATTTCTTTGACTTGACAAATGTTCAGGGAGTTACTCCTGACAAAAACTAGCTACAACTTCAGCTTCTGCACCTTCTGAAAACAACGTCAGCTGGATAAATAAGTTTCTGCTGATTAGTCGAGGAAAATAGCAACTCTCGCCCAAAAAGCAAAAAGAGTAGAGGCAATTTAACTGATTATTTTCCAGAATTTATCAAACCTTTTCTAAATATTTCTGTTGAATCTGCTCTAAAAAGCATGAATACTCTTCCTTAATCTGGATTTATAGTCCAGACCTACGTAGATCAAGAGCAAAGGGGTGAAAGAAAATAAAAATAAAGGGAATCAAGATTGAAAACCTGAAATAAAAGAAAGAAAATCTGCCAGAATCTGAGCCTGAGAGCTGCAGTGTGTGTTTACGTCTGTCTCCATCTGCTTGTCTTTATGACTGGTGTTATCTGTCTGTCTGACTGTCTGACTGTCTGTCTGTCTGTCTGTCTGTCTGTCGAGCCCTCAGACACACAGAACAAAGAGGAGGAAATAAAAACATGCTGATGAGGTGCACACCCATCCAAAGCTTTCCAATCCCAAACTGTGGGTTTTCAGATAATCACTCAGGCAAATCTAAACATCTGCCTTTCGGTTCTGTTAGCCTGTCACGATCAAGCCATGTTGACTGTGACATAATTAGCTGTCTCACTGTTAACCATCTGGAAAAGAGGAATAATTAATGTTTGTGTATAACCAACAAGCATAACAGAGATTTGTGCAAAAAACCAGCAAGTTCGCTGTTTAATGTTCTGTATACTTCTGTGCCAAAGCAATAGATATCACCAGTTTTTGTGGATTTTCTGGTGTTTTTAACTGAACTTTACCACAATTATTAACTTTAACACTCACAAATAAGCTACTTTGACTGAGCAACAACATTCATGGTCTGATCAAACGAAGGAAATCCTGAGATAAAGGAGAAATCTGCTTTCTGGGAAAGAGACTCAACAATCAACCAAAGTTGGAAAAGCAGAAAAATAACTGATTGTTGAGTCTCATTCAAACCACCAAACCAAAGCCTTCGTATTTGATGACCTGAGAATGAGACTAAACAATGAGCTTCTTTTCTACTGAACAACAATCAACAATCTTCCTCCGTAATCTGCGACTCCCCCATTTAAACGTGGGAAACATTGACAGACAAAGCACATGAAACAAGGTGATCTGACTTGAAACGCTGCAGTAAAATGTTTGTTGAGCTGCCAACCAAAACTTAAGATCTGAAAATTAAACCGTAATGCAAAAGGTTGTTTTGTCATCTTTTGTCATCATGAGCAGCCTGTTCAATTGATTAAACATCTTAAAAACCAAGAAACTTCAACTTTAAGGTCAGTTTTGCTCATAAATGTTTTGCTGAATGAGGAATCCACAGCTCTAATAAACAACACGAGTTCTTTAATTAATTAGTCACAATTTCTATAATAATTTAAGCATTTTTCTACGTGTAGATGCCAAACATATGGTGCCACATGTCTACATACATATGGTGACATGTGATGCCAGCCTCTCAAATGTGAGAATTTGTTATATTTCTCTGTTTTATATCTTTAAAAATGTTATATCTAGGGTTTTGAAGCGTTGGTTAACCATAACAAGCCACTTGAGGACATCATATTCAGTTCTGGGAAGTTGTAATGAAATTTTTTAACCAATTTCTGTCTTATCTGTTCTGTTCACACTCTTAACCAATCTCGCTAGACGTGAGTCTGAGAGTGTCGTTTTTTTTTTTTACTGTAGTCACTTGTAATTTCTGGGAAATGATGCATCCAGTATTCACACAATCCTCTTGCTGCCATTTGGGACCACCAGCGTGAAAATCATCTTCACATGTTGGTCCAGACGTCTGCCATTTTTTTGTCTCTTAAAAAGAAAATTTATGATTACCATTGTGGCCCTTTTAAAAAAAAACAGGTCTGGAATTTGTGTTTTTTGTATAAAGAGTCACAACAAAAGAGACACAACAAAAACCCACTGGTGATCCCGTGTAAACTAGCAGACTTTGAGTCACCGGTCTCTGTGTAAATACACTGAGTGTTACGGACTTTATCTGACCTTGACTGGACAACCTGTTGGATTATTTCCACAGAATGAACAGCGAACAGAATGTCATTTTCAGCAGGTGATCCTGTCAACTTCTTCACCTCCATCCACTTGTTCTTTTTACCCCCCCATCACTCCATCACCACACCTGTGTATCTGTTTGCCTCTTTATCCTTTGAGCTGCTGATGCGATCTGAATGATGCTGGCTCTGTCTGCTCTGACCTTATTCTGTCTCCATCCTTCATTCAGTCTGTCCTATTTTCTGTCTGTCAGAATCACAATTACTTGTTTTTCTTCTATCCCCACGCACACTGAATACAGAGGAATTTGATGCGGGGGCATGCTGGCACTTTTACTGGGCAGTACGAATTCACAGACAGTTTGCAAAACTGACTCTATGTACAGTGTTTAAGATGCAGCTTTGCATCACTTGCATTGCGACAATATGTTTTAAGCCAAGCAGAGAGCTGGAGCAGCCAACAAGTGGGGTAATGTGTGAAAAATTTGAGATTCAAGGATTTATCATGATTCTAGACCCCTGAATCACTGCCCACATCCTAACATTTTCAACGACTTGTTCAGATTATTTAAGAGAATGATTAAATCAAACAAAATTCATTTCAATCTCATATCTACATTGATCTTTATATCTGTATTTTATTTTTTACGATCGTTCCTGTCTGCAATTGAAGTAATAAATGCAAAAACCCAACATATTAAAATAAAAAGCATTATTATAATTAATGTATACAAACAATATTGAACTATTTGCACTTACCGTAATTTCTGGACTATAAGCTGCTACTTTTTTCCGACGCTTTGAACCTTCCGGCTTAAACTCTAATGCAGCTAATTTACGGACGAATATAAACGAATATAAACGAGAACGTGTTTGACGAAGTAATTCCGATGCTGTTAAATTCCGACACTGAAGAAAACAGCTTTAGTGGTTTTAGTTCTTAAATTTAGCTTATATACAGGTGCGGCTTATAGTCCGGAAAGTACGGTCATTTTGGTGTTGATAAAAAGCATTATACCTGCATGAAAAAGATGCACATTTTTTGCAATTACCAGTAGGGGGCAGCATTAGACAAAATCCAATGCCTTTGCAGGGGTTGCCAGCCCATTTCAGTAACTGTATTATTATTTTACAGTCTACATGGTGTTCTGTTAATAGTTTATTTTTTTACATAATATATGACTATAGATTTTTTTAAATCAGACTGGTACAATCATCTTCCTGTTAATAATCTGTAATCTGATCCTTACATGTGCCACATTTTGTAAAGTCTGTTTTCAAATATGACCTTTGTAAAATAACCGTTGATCATACTTCTGATGATTATTTAAGTTATATTTTTAGAAGGGTTTTCTTAAATAAATACCTCCATGCCTTACACTGACTTTAATGTAACTCTACATGTTCACTTTCTTGTAGTCTGCAGGGATCTGATCACCCCTCCACTGCAGCTTCAACTGCGCAACAAACGCACAAATTTCATCAGCAACTTATCCAAGTAACATGAGTGTGTCTTTTTTCGTCAACAGCCAAAAGCCATAAAAAAAGTCCTGTCAGCATTTGACATGTATCATCATGTAACATTTTGGCTTCTACTGATGTCACCAGGTTACATGGTTGAACAGCATCCAATTAAAATTAAAGTTCTATAACAAAACATTGCAGAGGAACTACAGCAAACTTTGGTTTTGCTCAGTGATCACATCATTTGAAAATAGATCATGTTTAATATAGTTTTATAAAATCAGTTATTCCATCATTAATACAAAAATATTGATTGATATATTGATTAGTTAGGTTTAGTTTTAAAGTCACATATAGCAAAAAGACAAAAAAGTCAGCTATTTATAAGGAGTAAACTCGCATGTGGCATTTTATTTTATAAACAACCAACCACGTGAGCCAAAAGATATAACAAATTTGATTCATTTCTCAAAAGAATCCCACCAACACATATCATACAACCTGGTGTCATTGCCACCTGAACAAGTACCAACTCCTTGTCACTCCCCTTGGCTTTTCATTCAGAGACACAAGGTAACCAGTAGAAATGTGCATCAGTACTAGTGGCTCAATGCAACTGCTTCATCCTAAAGTTCATCCTGAAGTTAAAAGTGAAGAGGTTCCTATTAGACACCGAGGGGTATCATAGAATTATTGATATTTTGGGAGCTTGGATGAAAGTGTGTTGAAGTATTGTAATAATGATATATCTGCAAAAAGATTTTTCTGTGTGTGTACATAAACTGGCACAGAGTTACATCAGTTGTCAGTAATGCCACTATATCTACTGATATTTCATTAAAAGTATTGAATTTCACCAAAATGATTTACTGTCAGAAATTGATATATATATATTGACAGTGTACAGCATGTGTTTATATTTAAGTAATGGAACCATTCTATGAGTTTGATTGAACACAAAACATTCTGTTGCTGGTGCAACAAAGGAACTCATATCATAACATTTCTACATCTACACAAGCTCTGGATATCACACAGACTTTGATGTCTTTGTTTTTCAAGTTTTTGTGTTTGTAAAACTTAAACAACCTAATGGCATCTACAATGAAGCAGAATCATGACCTTCTAGCCTCTGTGAACGATCAGGGTAAGGATGAAATCCTGCAAAAAAGATGCAGCCTCATTCTGTAAATTCATCACATAACAGGTGAGCACTGATCTTGATTCAGGACCTCTTCAGTTAACTAGTTTTTACACAGATTCATGTTTTTTAGCTTAAAATGTCCTCCATACTAATGTCTGAGCTGTGACTTGATAAAATAGCTATAGCTACATGCCAAATTTCATGTGTTTACAGAAACATTCATGAATCGCGTTCAGGCGATGATGGTCCCGAAGTTTCTCTGATTTTTTTTTTTACTTTACTGCTAAAACCCTGTATTCTTATGAGTGCACAGTATTTTATTTTGAAGGAAGTAAGTTTTGTCCGGTTATGGACCATAGTAGCACACGGCAAAAACAACGGCATTAGCGCCTTTCAGTCAACTCTGATGAACACAGGTCTAAAGTAAATAATTTAAAGGTTATATTGCTGGAAAGGTGAGAAGTTAGACTTTACTTTAACTGTAGTGTTTTGGCTGTAAAAATTTCATCACCATTTTTATAGTATAAAAAGGGAAATTTTCATAGAATGTTAGCATGCTAGTGTCCGGTTATGGACACATTTACTATAGTCCACTGCTCTTGTATTGAAGACGTATTAGATCAAAACATCAAACCAACAGCTCAATTTCTGCAGACAATCCTCACTAATGTCATTGTTGTGTCTCGAACTTCAAGGCAGTTTTGACTTTTACACTTTGACCCAAGACTTTAATCTTTGCCTGAACTTCACCAAGTGTTGAAAGAGTCAAACAGAACCATGGAACTGTTCATCATGTTCGCGTTGTTTTGTGGACATCTCTTTATCATCTTTTTCAACCAACCAGAGGACAACACTTGAGCTGTCAGATCTTGTTGAAAACTAGTTCAACTACTGTCACTTAAGAGAGAAATCAAGAGTGATACTGCTTATGCCCCAATGATGATTTATCAGTCAAATTTAAGCAATGCGCATCAACAGGATGTTTCCAGATTAAAGTCTACAGAAATTACTTCTATTTTTGTTGTTGTTGTTTTTAATGAAAGTCAGCAATTTCTTGTAGAGTCCAACATGAAAAAAACCAATCACCATGTGCCATTTCAGTCTGATTTTTTCTCTAATTGCACTGCATACAGTATTACATTACTGTCATTTTTATGCAATTTCAATCTAAGTTCAGTAAAGACTAATATGAGTCTTCAGCAAAATAAGTTAGTCTAAATCAAGTGGGTAAAAAATAAAGTTTAGTCTTTTAATACCAGATTCAACACCTTACAACCAGTATGGACTTTGATTCAAGTTACTCTCTCAATGTGGACAGCCTGAAATAAAGTAATGTGAAGACTCCCTTTTATGCTCTGGTACCATTTTGGTACTTTTAGAATTTTATAATTGGTGTAATTCTGGGTGTTTTCATGCCTGACGGGTGAAATTTGGCCAATCTAAGTATTTTTGGAGAAATTCAAAAATTTTGGGAAAAAAATGTATATGAGTCCATTATTGTGTATGGCGCGTAAAATACTCACACTCAGTACCATAAGTACATTTTTGGTACCATGGACTCCCATTGAAACCACAAATTTTTATCCCACTACCATAACAGCATAAAACAGTGTATTTCCTGCTATTAGGGCTTCAGCCTTCACTCCTGACTTAAAATCTGTAGTTTTTACATTTTTCCACCAGATGACACCACTTGCGTGTATTTGGCCTACACGCCAAAAACAGGCAACGTAAGCATTTTCCTATTCTATAACATTATAAGGCAGTGCAGGCCATCGGAAAAAAAAATCCAACAAAAATGGTGTGAGTGTGTTCATTAGGATGTCAGTGTGTGGGCTATATTGTGTTTTAAATTTTTTTTTTGCATGAGTGTCTGTCTGGCCGGAAGCAAAGTTAAGACGTTTAAATCCTAACTCAGAAAATGGCAAAATTTAAATACGTAAAAACTGCATTTTTTGATCCCATGACTATTGCAGTAAAAAATAATGCATTTTTTAAAAAAAGACCACCAAATTGAAGCCCTGGCTTCAAATTTCTAGATTTTAGTGTTTTCAAGCTGATTGAAGCATTTTCTCTTGTTTGTTCTGTGGATCGAATTTAACGTTTTGCAAACAATAGAAATTTTAGCATAATTTCCATTATGCATTTTTGAAAACACTGTGGTGAAAATAAAAAAAAATTAAAAGTTGAATTTTTTTATGCATACGGATGTCCAAGGGTGGTGTCTATGTGCGCAAAACTCCTGTGTGTATGCGTTTGTGTGTGTGTGTGTGTATAATATGTCTTTATGACTGGACCAAAAAAACAGCAATAGGGATTGCACTTCAATATGGGAATTTCAAATATGAGTTTGTCTTTGATAAATCTAATCAAAGTGATTCAAAGTCACTGAAAATGTGTTGTCAGATTAACACACACACACACGAACACACACACACACTCAGATGCCTTTACAAACACACACACATCCCGGTTTGCACCAACAACATCGGTAACATGCAAAACTGACCTGCAGAGAAACAAAAACAAAGTGAGAGAAATTCGGGTCATATTTACTTTAGTTGATCTAAAACATTTAGTTTGTTGACACAGGTGTTCTGAAACCATAGTTATAAATATACGTAGCTTGTGTGGCTACTCATTTTCAGCCAAAATGAAGAGACGATTTACTGTCCAAGAGGCGCTGGAACAGGTCATCGCTAGCGAGTCATCATCCACCTCTGCTGGGGAGACTTCCGACTCAAGCAATGCTGGTGGTGGAGATGAGGAAGCGTTCGCTCCGTCAGACACCGAGCTCTCTACTAGCACCAACGAAGAGGAGATGGAGACGGATGCCAGCGGGTGGTTATCCAAAAATGGGGCCATCAACTGGTCACCAACAAGCGTGGAGACGCCGTGCCACCAGCCAGCTCCAACCGCTGGGCCTGCGGGGCCGACCCGCTACGCTGTTTCCCGTATCGAAACTCTGCGCTCCTGCTTTGACCTCCTTATGCCGCCAGCAATCCTCCGGCTGATGGTCGAGAACACGAATCTTTGCGGGAGACAAGTGTCGGGTGAGTGGAAAGATGTGGACCAGGCAGAACTTGAAAAATTTATCGGGCTCCTCATCCTTGCCGGAGTCTACAGATCGCAGGGGGAGAACACCATGGCTCTATGGAACAGGGAGACTGGGAGAGGAATCTTTGCTGCCACGATGCCCCGCAAACGGTTCAATGCCATAAGCTCCATGCTCTGCTTCGATGACAAGCAGACGCGGTCAGCACGCCAGGCCCGTCAGCCGGATAAGCTTACGGCATTCCGAGCCTTGTGGGAGATGTGGGAGAGCCGGCTCTCACTGTTCTTCAACCCCGGTGAGGACGTCTGCGTGGACGAACAGCTGGTGCCGTACCGGGGCCGCTGCCCATTCAGGCAGTATAATCCAACCAAGCCTGCCAGGTACGGCATCAAAATTTGGGTCACATGCGACGTGGCAACGTTGTATGCGTGGAGAATGCAAGTTTACACTGGGAGAGATGCCGGGTCCCCCAGGAAGGTGAACCAGGGGAGGAGGGTGGTGCTGGAGCTGACAGAGGGGCTCCAGGGGAAGACCATCACCTGCGACAACTTCTTTACTTCCTTCGGACTGGCCGAGGAGCTGCTGAAGAGGAGAGACGCTCTGGTCGGAACCATCAGGAGGAACAAGCCAGAGCTCCCTCCGCAGCTCCTGCAAACGAGGCACAGGGAGGAACTCTCCTCCCTGTTCGCCTTTACGAAAACTCACACGGCCGTCTCCTACGTGCCTAGGCGGGGGCGCAACATCCTCCCCCTAAGTACGAAGCACCACCAGGCCACGCTGAGCGCGGAGAGACATAGGAAGCCGGCGGTCATCCTCGATTACAACCGCTGTAAAGGAGGTGTCGACAACCTGGATAAGGTATGTTCTAATTATTTATTCTTTATCAATTACGCTTGAATTATTTTATTCTTACCGAATTTATGTGCTTATTTGGGCTTGTGTAATTATTATAAAGCCGGTCTATTTCTTACATTCTTGGTTAATTTATTTGCGTATGATATTATATGAAAAGGTAGGCCTGGAAGATTTACAGAATATATTTTTCTGTTTTTTTTCTTTAACAGGTTGTTGGCACCTACAGCTGCAGGAGGAAAACCTGCCAGTGGCCGCTGGTGCTCTTTTTTAATGTGCTGGACATTTCGGCATACAATGCCTTCATTCTGTGGACGGGCATCAACCCATCGTGGCACCAGGGAGAGAGCTGGAGGAGGAGGAGGTTTCTGGAGGATCTGGGCAAGAGTCTGGTGTACTGGCAGCATGAAGGCGCCCCGGACCCAGCAGGACCAGGACCTTCCATCCCAGGACCAGCCTCAGGAGTTCCAGGACCCTCCTCCCTCCCAACCAAAAGCAGGAAGCTGTGCCACATGTGCAGAAGTGGCAACACTAAGACTGCTATAACGTGTGCTAAATGCCACAGACTGTCCTGTAAAGTTCACAGCCAGGCAGTGTGCAATGACTGTCTGTGATCAATAACACACACACACACACATAGAGTTTTTATCTTAATGCTTTCCTGTTCATGTTCTTGGATTGTTGTATATAGTTTTCTGGTTCTTTGTTTTTTCGTGTTGTTTGGTGAAGAATAAATTTTGTTCTTGTTTAAAGTGAACTTTTTTTTCCTTCATTTCCAGTGCTGAATAAGGTAGCAGGCCATTAGAGGGTAAAAAATGTTACATCTGGCAAATTTGAATATTTTGTGCTTTTTCTCCACAAAAAACTAACATTACGTACAGTAACTGGCATTTAAGGGGTTAAAATTTATAAATAGATCTGATCCAAAAAAGTGGTAAAATACTTTTTAAAAATTATAGTTTTCTAGCAGTTACTGTAAGAGTACATTTTCGGTACTAAGTGTAAGTTTTTTTTAAAATCTGCAACTGTGCAAAAAATAATTATGCATAAGAATCAGTTTTGGTGCTAATTATTGACTTATCCAAGGCTCTAATAATCCCCCCATAAACCACCAACTTACTATTTTATTTGTGGAAAATATCTATTTTTTTCTGATTTTACTGTAAATTTATACAGTTACAGTATGTACAGTAACTGGCATTTAAGGGGTTAAAATTTATAAAACAATTTAATATTTGATATTTCTTATTAGGACTGAAGTTGATGAATAGATCTGATCCAAAAAAGTAGTAAAATGCATTAAAAAAATAATATTTTATAGCAGTTACAGTAATCAAAAAAAAAAACAGTAT
>JAPZDV010000007.1:2151667-2163948 GCA_029814665.1 Acanthurus lineatus | reverse complement strand
TTTTTCATGTAAATCAACACAAACACGCAGCGACAGTGAAGCGTCTTTGATCTGCATGAAGTTCGACGTGAAGACGAAGCTTCAGCAGACAAACAGGAGAAGAAGAAGAAGAAGAAGAAGAAGAAGAAGAAGAAGAAGAAGAAGAAGAAGAAGAAGAAGCTGAGTAATGTTTCTGGTCGTGTGTGTCGAGAGCGAACGCGACTGTCAGAGCTCATGTGTGTTATGGATGTGTGGGTGGTGTGTGTTCTTTCACGCTCATGTAAATCTGCACAGTGCATGTGTGTGTGTGTGTGTGTGTGTGTTTGTAAGTGCGTAACTGTGTGTGACAGGAAATGAGTGTGTTTTTGAGATGTTAATGCATGAGAGTGTGCATTCATTACTGTGTTTGTGCATCTTTTTTCTGCAGCGTGTGTTGAGTTTTTAATTTATATACACATCTGTGTGTGTGTGCGTGTGTGTGTGTGTGTGTATGTGTGTGTGTGTGTGACATGGATAGGTCCTGACAGCGTGCAGAGAGCTGGCACACGGCTGTCCTCTCCTCCACACACACTCCTGTCTGACACGGTAAACGTATCCTCACTTTATGTCTGTATTTCCCAATGAGACACGGGACAGCACACACACACACACACACACACACAGCCACACACACACACACACACACACACACACACACGGTTCAGATGGCGCAGAGCGAAACAGAAACCCTGGGACAAAGTGACGGAGCGTGGATTGTAGATTGTCCTGTTTAATTCCCACATCACCATCACGGCCTCACATTGCTCTGATGGAGTTCGGCGTCTCTGGTGGAAAAACAAAACCAGAGAAAGTTCAAGTTGTATTTTGATTTAAGTGAAAAACGAGTTGTTTTTTCCAACCAACACCAGACAGAGAAGACAAACCGATCACACTCAGGGATTGGAAAAAGCTCCATATTGGTACTAAAAGATCAATTTCGTCTGTTGCATTGAAAAATAAACCTTTTATCCGTCCACTTTTCCTAATCTTCAGTGTTTTTAGATGCAGAGAAAACACAGAAAAGTTTGTGCAAAAATAAAGTTTTAGTTTCTGATTTATTTCCTGATTTCAGCTCCTGATTCTCTTAACAACTCTTGGGACAGATTTAGTAAAAACGGGTGATTAAGCCTCATCAGTGGATCTTTAAGTTATTCCTGTGCACAAACTCTCTGTAACATTTTTCAAGCTTACATAAGAGCTGAAAATGTGCTTTGGTTTGCAGACTAAATGCTGATGGAGCGTCCCCTGTTCTCCATGCTAATCTGGGGTTGGTTTAGCCACAGCTGTTAGAAAACATGTGGCAGTAGAAGACTGAAAACACACAGAACAAGACCTGGTTTTGTTAGAGACCTCACACATAATAAATATATTCAGTGAGTTTGTCTCTTGAATCCCACACAGACGTTTTAACAGAGAACAAGCAGTCAGACACCAACATTACATGATGGTAAGAGTCCTGACTGACCTCCAAACATAACTCATTTAAATTCTCAATGAGTCCTTTAAGCAGAAGTTTCTTTGCTTTGAAAACAAACCAGTTTAATTAAAATCGTGATGAGCAGCGCTGAAGTTAACCAGTCTGGTTTGTCTGCTAATATTTTTTTGTTTCTAAAGCAAAACATCATCAATTATTGTTGTTCCAGCCAAAGTTTAATTTTGTCCAAAAAAAATTGTGTTTATGATCAAAAAAGCTGCAAAACTTATGACATTAGCATGTTAGCATATTAATTATGATGGTGACAATGAGTAACAGTGCAGCCGTTTAAAGCTGTGTAGGATTTAGTGCCCTCTAGTGGTGAATATCCCATAACTGAATATCTCTTTCTTCATGTGTAGAAGAACCAAATAAACCTTCAAAAACTCTAATGACTCTTTTTAAGAGTCAGTGTTTGTTTTGTCAAGTTTGGGCTTCTGTAGAAACATGGCGATGCAACATGGTCGACTCCATGTAAGAGAACCTGCTTCGTCTGTAGATATAAAAGTATAATTTGAGGTCATAAAAACACAAAGGTACTCATGTTTAGGTGATTAATTGATGAAACTATGGATATGAATTTTATTTTCCAAATCTGCCAATAAAAAGCGCTACATCTCACAGACCGAATCTTTAAATCTGTAGTGTTATTTGTGCAAGTTAGCATGTAGCATGCTGATGTTAGCATTTAGCTTAAGGCCCTGCTTGGCTTAAATGCAGCTTCATACCAGGAAGTTTAGCTGCATATGTTTATATGTGTATATTATATGTTTTTAGTCATGAACGCTGATGAAGATTTATTAAAAAATCTATTAAATCCTCCGTATATTTTCATAAATATATAATTTAGCAGAAACCTTTGATTTCTTTTGCAAAAACCAGACTGATAGGTTATAAATTCTTCCAACTCAGTAAATTTTATTATTAGTTTGTGACTGTATGTTCCAGTATTAAGCAGACTCATCTATCATTTGATTTGGCAAACAAAACCAGCTGGTGATTCATGTTTCCATGTTGTAACGTCTCCTGGACGATCGTACATTTTGTCTGCAGCGCTGCAGAGTTTTCACTCCTGACCTGCGCTGTCATTTCTGTGTTGTGTAGCCGTCTTGTAACGTGTCAGTAACAATTAAACCAAGTCTGTTTCTGCATGCAGCCTTTGTACTTTGGTGATTAAAGTGATTCTGCTGCTGATCAAAGAGGAGAACGATCAGGGTGGAAGAGGCCAAAGCATTACAGTCCTCCCTTTTATCCTCTGCTAAACTTCCACTGTTCGAACTTCCTGTGACATCTGTGCCTGGTGAATAATCTGAACGATAAAAAGCTCCTCTCTCTCTCTCTGACCATTACTCAAATCAAGACTGTAAAGAAGATTTGATAAAATAGCATTTGAATAAAACATTGCAGAGCAGTTGACCTGGAAAACTCAGCTGCCTGATCGTATCAGTGTCACATGAAACACAAAACTTTGCACAGATTCCTGAAGACAATTACTTCCAAGTCTTGTTGTCAGGATGCAGCATCTTGTAGAAAACAACTTCATGATTAACTTTTCTTTGTTTAACGTGTCAAAGGTAAAGATCCAAGTTTCAGGTCTGTGGTTAAATCCTGAATGTGCAGCGGACTCGAAAACGCTTTCAGTTCAGGTGTTGATGATGATGAAGTGATGAAACTCAGTGCTCAAAACAAAAGTTACTGCTTGAATCTGCCACATGCACTTTTCTATGAAACATTCTGCTCAGAAACTATCAACTTTTTGATTTCACCTTGAAAAAAACTCCTTCTTATAACATGCTTTCATGTTGTGACATCTCTGTGGTGAAAGTCTGTTTAAGCTTTATGGGAATGTAGTTTGGATTACAGTTACTGCTTTGTTAAGATTAGGGGACCTTTGTCATCATGTTCACAGTGATCCATGAATTTCTTTCAGGTTTTGATTGAGTCACAGTTACAAGAAACTGATACTGACTGATATATAAAAAAATGAAACAGTTGACTCTCATTTCAAAATCTGATTGTACAGTTTATTACCAAGATTTGAAATGAAAAATGACACTAAAAATTGATCCCCCTGTCTTGATCGTACAATTAATATGAAGTTACAGACAGCTGTCGGCTAGCTTAGCTTAGCTTAGCATTAGAAACTGAAAACAGGGCTTTTCTCTGTTAAAATGTAACAAAATCAACCTACCAGTGCCTCTAAGTTTCTTTAAATCATACTTAATGTATTGTTTGTTTTCATTATAGAAAAAATTAACTGGAAAATCCGCAATTTGCCGTTTTTGGGGCATAATGTGCCAGATTTGTTCCTGTCTAGAAGGAGTAACTTGTTGCTAGCTTCATATTTAGCTCACAGAGATGTAGCTGGTGTTGAATGTGACACAAGATGACATGGTCGTCTTGATTTCATGCCATGTGTCTTTTTTCACACTAACTTTTCATCTTCATTTCCTCAGACGTATATTTTAGGGTTATATATTCTGAGAGGCAGATAGGGACAAGATAAAGCTGCACTTTTCAAGGATTATACATGTAAACAAGATCTGTCAACATCTGTTGCTTAAAAAAGAAAATGTGCAGCAAAAAATGACCAAGATGCAAGAATATTGAAGCAGTTCACCATTATGATTTTGTGATTGAGCAACTGCTCATGATAAGAAAATGGAGAGACTGCAAGTTTATATTTTTCACTTTGTGCTTTGCAGTTAAACTGGTCGGTCAAAAAGGGTTTAGCTTTTTAAATGTGAGCATCTTCATCGCTAAGGGGCAAGAAATGCAGCCAAAATGTAACGACATGCAAATAAATTTCCCAAAATATCAAACAAATCCGAGTGTTTGAACATCAAAATGTGCTTCATCTCTGCTTTCAGAGGTAAGAATGTGTATATTGTGGTTATTTTTATCTTCTTTAAGTCATCTTTCACTTGCTGCTTTGTTAATTTTCTCATGAGATGGGGGTGGGAGGGGGGACTCCCTGCAGCGAGGATGAGAGCTAACATATCACAGCACCGCGGGAGGAAAAAAAAGATTAAAAGTAAAAATGGAGATGAAAGGTTTCATCAGGACGAGGTGATGTCGTGTGTTCAAACGTCGCTCATGTGTTTTATTTTTTTTTCGGCTCGCAGGATTTCTGCAGCCTGAACGTTTTGACAGGCTTCCTGGAAAAACATCCACCGACTCCGTCAGAGGGGGAATCGTTTTCTTTGCTCTCTCATTTCTGACTTCAGATGTGGTTTCAGCACAATGTCTCCCCCCCCACACACCTCACACAGCTGCTTATTAGCTACCAGGAGAAGATTGCCTGCTGGGGCCCTGACAGCGTAATCCTGCAGATGAAAACCAATCACTCACCTTATAAAAACTGGCTGCATGATCGCCTCTAATTTGCTGTCGGGGACGAGACGCGCCCCGACCTGCTCGTCCCGGGAGTTTACGCAGGAATCAGACCTGCCTGGGCCTGATCATTACCGGGCCACGATTGGCTCATTAAAAAACAAGGTATGGAGGGGTGAGGAGGGTTGAAGGAGGGATGAACTCATGCAGAAATAAAGGGGCATGAAAACACAAAACAAAAAAACACGAAGCTCCAAATTAAGTTTTTGGATCATCGGGCAAAAAGCAGCCGCCAGATTTTAAATTGAGTCACTGGTTTTAAGTTTTTCTCACCATTTTGTTTTCTTTTATTTGTTTGTTTGAGTAAAAAAACTTATAATTAAATACATTTTTAAATCAGTCAACACACCGATGTCGCTTTAATTTGGTTTTAATTTCAACCACTCAGAGTTCTTTAATTTACATCAACAAAATAAAAAATTCCCAAAGTTCTCAACCTTAATTAAAGTTTATCATTCAGTCTCCAAAATAAACAAAACGCAGAAGATCAGTGTCGGAATAAAAACTACAGATTGTTGGCTGGTTGAGGTTTGTTTTAAACATTAGCTGTTAGCAGTTAGCTGTTAGCAGTTAGCAGAAGGACCTGGCAGGTTTGAGTAGGCGGTTGTTTCACAATGTTGGTCGAGACTGAAATATTTATATTTATCAAAACTTTTTGGTTCCCAGAGGAAGAATCAATGTGACTTTGGTGGTTTTAACTTTTATATTAGCGCCACCATCAGGTCAAAATGTTAGCTTACTTTATAATGTGGTTTAGGAACAACATTCCCATCAGACTCATCTGCTCTTCATGTTTAGAGCTCATGAGGCCTAGCAACAATTAACATGCTAACATGCTAACATGCTAACATGCTACGCTAAAATGGTTCAAATACTACACATTACACCCACTTGCTAATATGTAGCCTGCTGATGTTAGCATTTAGCTCAACTGCTAGCATGCCAGTAGACTCACAGTCTGGTTTTAAATGCTGAACAAAATAACAGGTTTAAGCACGATGAGCCTCATTAATAATTAACCTTAAAACTGAGTAAACAATGTGAGATTAAACAACAATAATCTGCACTTTAAAGAAGAGACACAAAAAAAGGAGGAAGTAATAAATCTACAAGGCAAACGCAAGAAAGACAGCGAGTTTAAGGAAGCAGGATTAGACATAATGACAGTAAAGCGACGTGTTAAACGTGTGTTTAAAGAGATTTACTGTAAAACAGCGTGCAGGATGTACAGATGATGGAGTCCTGACACGCTGACTCAGCATATATCATCTCCTCCAATCAAACCTTTTGTTCATTTGCTTGTATACGATCCCAGAGCTCAGGCTTCCTGCTGCCTCCGATAAAAGAGAATAATAATAAAGACTTAAAGAGTTAGACGGTATTTCCCCGCACAGCAAGCAAATGTTGTTTTTATTAGCCAATTAAGGAAAAATTTCAGTAAATTAAATCCTTAGTTCATTCAGCTCACATGATGCATCGTTTTAATTCGCAGCCGAGATTTTTCAGGAGAGAATAGGAGGTCAAAGGTTAAAACTGCTGCAGCACACAGTGACTTTGCATCGAACCTGCAGGACATTTCTGCAGGTTTTAAGAGTTTAAGCTCATTATGACGCTGTATTTTTTAAGAAAACACCAAGTTTTGAGCTCTGCAGGGTTTTAATCCACAGTAAGTGAGGAGAGGAGGAGGGGGAGGTGTTTTCTTGTTGTTCGCTGCGTTACAGATGTGAAACTGTGTGTCGCAGGAACTTGAACAGTGTGTGTTACATTAGAAAAACCATTTAGCAAACAGCTGATGATGATTTCATTAAGGACGGAGGGTTATCCGAGGATCTGGTTCAGCATCAAGTCAACACACAAAGTTTTAATCCGTCATGTGCAAAAAACTCATGACAGGTTTCATGTTTTTTTCTAAAGGAACATTCATGGACACTGAGGTTTTTTTTTCTGAGGCCACGATGAGCTGATCTACTGAACCTAAACGCAGCTTTTTAATATTTAACTAAGATCATGTTTTTCCTGCAGAATCAGGTCCAACATGCATCTCCTGCCTTCATCTGCGCTTTGGACTGTTTGAACCTTCTAGTTTTAACTACAAGGACTTAAAAATAATTTAATAAAGTTAAATATTTTGTGTTTATTATCATTTATTAGTTAGTATCTTAGTTGTGTAGAAACCTTATTGGTTGGCAGGTGTGTGTCCTCTTCGTTTTATTTTGAAAATAAATAAAACCCTGGAGTGGTGGTCTTCAGCTTGGTGGTTTCACTCTCAGTCAGAAGGTTTTGGGTTTCTGGTTGACTTGGACTCTTCCATGTAAACTTCGCATGTCTCTGCGTGTCTGTGTTCGTTTCCTCTGAATTCTCTGGTTTCCTCTCGAAAGTTTTCCTTTGACTTGAAGGATTTAAATTAAATTTCTTTTGACTGACTTGAGTCTCGACTCTGACATGAACTTCTCAAAAGACCTGAGACCCGCCTCCTTCATGAACGTGGTCCTGAATACTTTTACTTGTCTCATATAACTTCGATTTCGTCTCACAGAGTTTGACTTTTTACTTGAACTTGTCTCAAAGAACCTGATGCGATCTTGTTTGGATTTTCTTAAATTCTTAACTTGACTTTAACTTGTTTCAAATGACTTGGACTTGAGTGGAACTTTTCTTCTCATAATCTGACTCTTTACTTCGACTTGTCTCAGTTTTTTTAATATCAACTTCTCTCAGTTTACTTGAGACTCGACTCAGATCTGTTGCACACTGAAACTTGTCTGGACTAAAACACATTTTTTACATCACTTGAGACCTGATGAGTCTGTTTATGAATGACTTGACGTGGACTTGTACGTGTCTTCCTGTACAAACTTGGACTCGACCCAAATTAAACTGAATAGATTTAAGAAATTCTGCCTGACGTCCTTCAGAGCTCATGAGCTTTATGAGTGTGTTGGTGTGTGTGAGGCTGTGTGACGATAAAGGAGTCACACTGTGAAAGTCAGTGCTAGTTTATGTTTTCTTTAAGGTGTGTGTGTGTGAATGTGTGTGAGTGTGTGGTCTGTCTGACGAGGTGGGGACTCACAGAGCGAGCGAGTCAGTCTTCGTCTATTTTTCTGTCGAAGTGACGGTTCTCTCTGAGACGTCTTCGCCTTATCTCATGTTGACTCACAGTGAGGCCCGACTGCAAGGTGTTTCCACCTGGGTTTCACACACACACACACACACACACACACACACATATGCACACACACGCATCCCTCAGACATGACACAATCACCTCAGCCGCTGCCTCATCAAGGGGAAAAGGGGAAAATGAGAAAGAGATAAAAGAAGAAAGACGTTTGTGGACGCCGTCATCAGAGGGCAATGAATGGAAAATATGCTGTGTGTGTTTGTGTGTCTGTGTGTGTGTTTGTGTGTCCGTGTGTGTGCTGCCTGGTCCTCGTCCCTGGTTGCTTGCATGATAATTACCCGAGCAGCTCTGTGATTACACTCACGTCATGGCAGAGCGCCACGACGGCAGCAGAAGACGAGCGGCTGGGACTTGTAAAAGCACAAACTCGTACAGGAACACAAACTGAGATGCAGAAAATGGCTCACAGAGGACTTTGTGTCCTCCTCTGCTCCCCGTCAGCAGGAACAAACACAGGCTTTTAAGTGCTCGGTCACATCAGAAAGTAGCAAAGCATAAAAAGCCTCTGAGAATCGTTCGGATTACAGGCAGCAAGTCAGCTCGTGAGCTGCAGAGGCCATAAACTAGCCACCTAAAAATACAGCAGATTAAAGCTGAGACGCTGTCAGCAAACAGACCCACAGGGTTCAACATCGCTGTGCTCATTTTGCCAGAAACAAAGAGATTAAGTTCTCTAAAATCCTGCACACATTCACCTCCATTTTAAGACTCCTGTGACGTTTTTTAAGACAAAGCTTGTTTCAGGTCGACAGTGTGGATTTGCAAAGTCACATCACCAAAGTTTAAACTCACAGCAAAGCTAAAAAAAACAGAATTAACTGATGTTTTTGACCTGTTGGGGGCGATATAGAAACCTGAAAACAGCATATTGTCTCCAAACAGTTGTTTTCATGCTAACAAGACACAATTTTTTTTCTATTTTGACTTATTTACATTAGTTCAACTTTGTTTTGGTCTCCACCAGCATCTGCAGGAAACATCTGGATATTCAGCTGCTTAAAGCTCTCGTTTGCTGTCGGCAGGTTGTTTTTATATTAACTGCATCAAATTTGGAACAAAGTTTAAATAACAGTGATTTTAAAATACATTTATTTTCTCTTTTTCTGCTGTAAAGTTTGATATTTTAACAAAGAGCTCTACAGGGATTGACTTACTTATGCTTACCGCCTCAAGTGGCCATTTGAGGAACTACAGTTTTTGGCATTCTGCTTAATTTTTCAGCTGTTGAGGTTTTGTTGTTTTTGTACAATCAACAGTGAAGTGAAGCACATTTCTCAGCTCGACACAGCATTATCTGTCATGTTTAAGGTTTTTATAAACATGAAAAGTCAAAGATTATTAAAGAAAAGAAGAAACGAGCAGGCGCCAAAATGGCGTCTGCTGCAAAAGCATCGATTTTAGCCCAAAGATATTAAGCAAAAAAATGATTCCCACAAGGACAGAACTAGAGGACATCACACACACACACACACACACACGTGGAGCAGTGTAATTGAAGTCGATGTCCTCAGTGTCCTATTGTGCCTCGACTCAATGAAGTTAAACAGAAGAATCCACAACAGAGTCGCAGCATCTGTCTGCTGTGTTTATGGTAAACAAAGGTTACAGCGAGCACAGCGTGAGCCGCACACACACACACACACACACACACACACACATACACACAGAGCAGCATATGTAATTAGAGCACACACACACACGTGAGCTTACACACACACACACGTAGGTCATTCTCCCACCTACAAACAGATGTGCTCAGGATGAGTCACACACACTCAGAGCTAATTCTCTCCTACATTTACCAGTGTGTGTGTGTGTGTGTGTGTGTGTGCGTGTGCGTGTGTGTGTGTGTGTTAAAGACATGTATCGCATTACGTGCTGCCGTGTTGAGTCTGTGCAGTCTGTGACTCACATGCAACCTTCCTGTCACACATTTCATCAATACACTGATTTGTTTCAACAAAGTACAATTTATCTAAAAGGCAAATCTGAATTAGTTTTTCATCTGTGACGCATCAGACTGAGTAATCAAATTACCTGCAAAACATTCACTAAAAACATTCCACAACTGAGAAATCCATCTGTGCGTTACGACTCGTCGTTACTCAGAATTCATGACATGACGGTCGGGACTCGCTCAGTGTCTGAATGTGACTCACTCGGCTTTTAAATCTTCTGTGGTCAAATAAGATGCTAATATAAACTACTACATCTGACGTAGCATGAAGAGAGACGACCTAAAGTTTAGCTTCTATATGCTAAATGCTTATTTTAATATTTTAATCTTGAGAGCAACAGACGATCAGTCAGACAGAGTCAGACACTTTGAGTTTGTATGAAATTATTTATGATGTTTGAGCTCACAGAGACACGAGATATTAAATGAGATTTTGTAAAAAAGTCAAACATGGAGGCGACGTGTCGTCGTCAGCAGGATAAACTTGTGTTTGCTACATTTTTCACCAAAAAACAAACAAACAAACAAAGTTATAATGTGGACAAAAGAGATAAAGTACGGATGGGGCTACTGCAGGCTAATGCTACAAGCTAACGAGTGATGCTACATCCTGTTGGTGACATCACTCGGACTGCTCACTCATTGGCTATCGGCTCATCGCAGCTGCTTTATTAAAACACCACGGGATCTAAAAATCTTAAATGTCAAATGTGTTTGTTTCTCGGTGTGTCAGAGAGCGAAAATGTTATGTTTTATCGGTGAAGTGAAAGAGATGAAACAACATTTTAGAGATGATGTGTGACTCTTCATCTGTCAGCGATGACGCAGAGCGAAGATGAGTAAGTTTCTCAGTTAAATTACTAAAATGTTTCCTACATAATGAAATGAAAGAAAAACTAAAGACTGTTTTCAATTTAAATAATTAAGTTTTCTTGATCCTGCAGCTTCTTTTTTGATTCTTAAAGCACCTTTTATTTAATTCTTCTTTATCTCATCTTGGTCTAATTTGTAATTGTTGAATTTGTCGTAATTTCAGCCAAAACATCTTTAAAGTTTCATATCTGCCTCCAGCTCAAACCTTTATTGAAAGTGTGAGTGAAACAAACACAGTGATTAAAGAAGAAAAGCAGGAATTGTTTGCAGCATTAAATCATTTCATTCATCAGTCGTATCTCGTCTTTAATGGAAGGCTGTTCATCGTCTGATGTGTTTATTGGCTGAATGACACAGCTAGCTTAACCCTTGTATTTGTCTCTTTATCTATGAGAAGGACACACACACACTTTTGCAGCGAAACACATGAACTACATGTGTCAGTCGTTGTCAGGTGATCCGAGCTCACACACACAAACACACATAAAATGCAAATCAGAAAGTGTAGATGTGCTAACAAGCATGCAGGGACCTCCAGCTTGTTATCTGCAGGCGTGTCAGAGCCGCCGGGGTCTCGTGTTTGTGAGATAAAATAAGATATGCTGAGATACGATTAACTTTATTGATCCCTGAAGGAAAATTTCAGTGTTTGCAGCAGCAGACAAGAGACGAGTAGATTGGACGACTGGGACCAAAACGGCAGTGAGAAGTGAAATATTAACACAATAACGCCTGAAAATAATAATCATAATGAGGATTTATTGGTGATGTTAATATTTTCTGTCTCCCAAATGAGTAAAATGGGATTTATTCTGTGATTGCAGTCATCAGATTTGTTTCTACCTGATGAAAATAAAGTCAAAATGTCTTCTGAGAAAAACTTCTGTTGTCTCGACTTTCATCATCTTGAACTATGATGACTGCGTCCTCTTCATCCTTCAGAAAACTGATGTCCTTTGAATCTCTCTTAAAGTTTGACAGAAGAGTTTTATTTTTTAGTTTTCTTGTTTGATGTCTTTGAATTAAACTGCATCTTCTCCCTTTTTTGTAGTTTTTCCTCATCTTGTTTTATTGTAACTCTTGCTTGAGCTTCTTCCAATAAATAACTTTATTTTCATGCTAATCTGGTCTAATGTTGTTTCCTTTTTTCATATGAGCTAAATGTATAATTAGCAAAGGATTATGGGTAATTATTCAGTCATTACTGTAATTCTTCACGATAAATCCCTTTACATCAGTTTACCTGCATGCAAATAAAAAGTAGGGTTTTCTTAACATTTTTGTTTTGTGGTAAAAGTGGTAAAAAAAAACCCAAAAAAACACAAAACCTTTACATTTATTGTTTATTATCGATTATTATTATTATCAGGAAAAGTTGAGACAAC
>JAPZDV010000007.1:2132685-2142847 GCA_029814665.1 Acanthurus lineatus | reverse complement strand
ACTTTACTCTGATTGGTTTGTTGGCGTCTGACGTCAGCGTGTTGAAAATGTCTTGTTTTGTAGTTTGATTGTAGCTTGATGAGTTTTTTCTAGTGGGTCCTTGATAAAGTCTTCAGACCAAATGTTGATGAGACATCTGGTCTCCTCTTCCCTCCATGTAGTTCATCACCTCTTTTTTTGTTTTGGTAATAGTTACTCGGTTTTTCCCTTTTCCGGGTATCCTGCTGTAACTTCCTGTCATTGGTACGAAAGTCCCGGAGTCCGAACCTTTGCTTTCACACTGAACACGAATTGAACCATGATTCAGTTTGATCCAGACTGAAACCACCTCTTTTGGTCTGGACCATGGATGGGTGGAGGTTTCACACCTGCCATTTTGGTTCGGATCAAACTGAAAAGTCCGAAAGTCCGTACCAAAGGAGGCAGGTGTAAAGGTGCCCTAAGAAACTGTTGAAACAACCAGAAATGATTCAATCAGCAAGATTACCAGTGGACAAAAACCTCCACTTAAAAATGCACAGCTTGTCATGATGCATCGTCCCCCTGCGTCTCCTCTCCTTCCTGAAGCTTTTTTAAACCAAAACACATACTTTCACTCAGTGTTAACTTTAAACCTTGAACTCATCATCACAAGCTGCTTTCACTGTTGATGATCGAGGAATCAGATCTTATTCAGGCTCTCTGGGTAAATGTGTCAGCTAAACGGCTGCAGTTTTAAGAATTGGCACATTTTGGAGACGACATCCGCCTCCCACGCCTCCCCGTATCTGATCACATCACAATGAGGAAAATCAAGCTGACGCATAAAGAAGCTGCTGAGGAAACAAAGCAGGCACATCACACCGCCGCTTTATCCTCGCCGGGTTCACACGCAGGTCTGCAGAGTCTGGAGGAGTCGCTGAAACCAGGTTGATAACTTCAAGGATTTGAAAACTTTTTGACACAAAAGAGTCAATATCACCATCTCACCATCTGCATACGGGATTCTGCAGGGGGAAAAAAAAACAGCCTCTTGAACTCCGGTTAACTGATGGAAGTGTGGAAAATGTGTGAAAAGTCAAATAGAAATGCAGTTTTTAAACGGAAACTCTGAAGGGGACTCATTTTAAACCTCAAAGGCTCCTCGCAGAGCAGAATAACTATCAGATGGTGGCGTTCGGGTGAGTTTGGGTCGCAGGGAGACATCAAACTTCTTTGGGTCTCGAGATGGAAAAGTTTGGAAACCCCTGAAAGTTTGACCTTCACTGTGGAGATGATTGGATCTGCAGTTTGGTTTCGTTCTCATGTCGATAAACACTAACGACTGAACGGTGCATCTCACACAGATGATGCTAAACGTCAGTGCGAGATTATTAAATAAATATCAAATGTTATAAAAGACTCATGTTTACAGGTCAGCCCCCAAAATATCAACAGCTTCCGAACTGAAGATATTTTGTGTTTAAACTCTTCAGATTTTCATTCAGAAGCTCAGACATAAAAACTGAGGTTCAATCTGAGGTTGACTCTTGATTTTAAAGAAACTCCTGCAGCTCATCTGAGTCCATCAGCGGCTCTTTAACTCCAGAAAAAAAAGGCCCTGGAGCGACACTCCGAGTCCCTACCTGCCGACTTTGGATAACAGCATGCACCAAATGCTTAAAATGTAAATGCAGCTCCAAAGTGTTTCTCCTTCTGCCGCCAGTGTATTTTTTATTCATCACCTCCCAGCTGTCTCCTCCGGGCTGGTCGGACGCCTCGGAGGAATTGGCCGTGTACTTCGTAGTTTCGGGCCCTTTGGGAGCGAGAGACTTGCTTTTTCTGGAGGCCTGTGGCAGCTTTGCTCAGTAACATATTGTGCAATGTTTACCGAGGATTGCAGAAGTCATGCTGACTGCCCACACATCTACATATTCTACATATTTAAAACCGTGAGGAGGCAGTTTAAAGCAGCTCTTTAAGCATTCAGCAGAAGTTGGAAATTCACTTGTGTCATTTATGTTATTCAGAGAGGAGCTTTATAACTTTTTCATGTCTTAAGGTGGTAAGAATATTTTGATGTTGGAGAATCCAGAGGTGGAGCTGCACAGGAATGGTGCCAAATGATCATTTCCTCACTTTAATGGCCTCATAAACACCAGGGCTGAGTCACTATATTTGATTATGTGATGACAATAGTTTATGATGGTCGAAAAAGTTGCAGATTCAATGCTAAAGCCTTCAAAATATATCAAACCTGCTGCAAGAACTCTGACTTTTTTTGGTGCATTTCTTTCGATTTTCCCTTTAACCCCTCCGCTATGCATCATCTCTGCTGCAACAGTCACAATTTTTACTATCTGCAGTGTCCTCTGAGTGCATTTACACCTGCACTGTTAGTGTTTCCACATGCAGATTTAAAATTTACAGCTTAAATGTTGGTACCAGCTGTGAATAAGCTCACAGGGATAAAGTGGGAAGTCATGGCTGACGTGCAGTCTGAGGGAACTTTTCCGCAAATCACAGAGTAAATTTTGACTTAAGAAGTTTCTGAAACCTGAGCAGCTGCAGTTTTCTTTACTGACTGTGTAAAATAACTCAGATTTCCATAGATTTTCTTTTGCTGCTCTAAGCTCTGTGTTTCTGTTGCGATCTATGTCTTCTGTGTTGAATCAAGGAGAAATCTTCTTTGACTCCTCCTCCTTTTTTCTTCTCTTCTGGAGGGATGGAGTGGATTTTAACCTCTGAAATCAATGGTGGATCGCAGCCTACAGAAGGATCTCTCACGTTAGTTTGTTTCATTAGAGGAACACGTGTTCTTTCTGTTCTTTGGTCTTTTGCATTTAAATCTGACTTATAAAACCTGATCGAACGGGACCAGTTCTGCCTGATGTTACTCTTTGTGTTACTAAGTTGATCACAGTGCAGATCCTGTTCACAAAACCTGCTGCACAAATTAGATTTGACTGATTGATCATCAGAAGTTGTGGCAGGCAGCCCTGCTTAGCTTCAGCCAATCAGAACTCAGCTCTGGATCTGACCTGTCAGCACAGGTTCAGTGGACACGTCCGACTTTTGATTCGCCTCAGTTGAAAATAAAGATTTAGACATATTTAGGCATGTTGGGAGGATCTGGGATACTCGTGTGTGTGTGTGTCTCTCTCTGTGTGTGTTGTCTGTGAATGTGTGTGTCTGTGTGTGTGTGTGTGTTGCATGTGAATGTATGTGTGTGTGTGTACTGGGTGCAAGTGTTGTGCTGTGTTTCTCAGAATGAGTCATAAATTCAGGAGACGCCCCCTCAGGCCTCGCTCGCTATGGCACACTTGGTACATATGCGCACAAATATGCATGCCCACATTCACACACACACACACACACAAACACACACACACACACACACACACACACACACACACACACACATATATATATGGTCTTAAAGCCTTTTTGTACATGCCCACACACACTCCCATGCATGCACGTGTCCACATGCACGCACACACACCAGTTGACCTCAGAAGCAAAGCCTTTAGGCTGCAGATGTCTGCTTGCAAGAGGTGGTGAATATATGTAAGTGTGTGTGTCTGTGTGTGTGTGTGTGTGTCTGTGTGGGTGTTACCCCCTGACCCCTGCACACACCCTGCAAACACACACACTTCTGGCGCCCCTAACCCCAACTAACCTCACTGACACACACACACAAAAGCCATCCGCCCCTCAAAGCTGCAGGGTTTTCTGTTCATCTGCTTCCTGTTTGGGTCAGTGGATCCCGACAGAACCCCTTTGTTTTGATTCCACAAGTGATGAGTTTAAGTCTTTTACTCTTAGACCTCATTGGTCGGATGGTTAATTAAGCATGCATGCTCTCTTTTATTGCTGCTTCAGTTTCTTTTTTCTTTTTATGAAGTCACAGAAAGGAGAAGGGAGAACAAACCACACAGCAATCTGTTGACTTTAAAGTCGTTTGTGACCAACGTAAAACCTCACAGATCCACCAGCTTGGCTGCAGATGCATGTGTGGAGGTACTCATCTCACAAGAAGGGTACTCTAATACTCTGAATACTACTCTAAAAAGTACCCACATGTGTTTTTTGCCTGTAAGTATGCAGAGGACGTCACAGTGCAAGTGAAGGTTGTGTTCTGACGAATTACTTGCGAACTATAAACCTTCACTCTGTTCGATCGCCACAAGTCAAACAACATAAACTGTGCAAACTGTAGCCAGGAGTTATTATCATCTTATTTCCATGACTGTTGATCATGTTCACCATCTTCTCCTGCAGATGAGAGTTTAAATGAGAAATGATAAACGAGGCCTTTATCGTCTCTGACTACAGACCATCCCTGCACAGAGGCCCCCATCCATCCTTTTTATAATTATTAATCACATATATTTGCTCCCAAGGTCAAGGAAAAACCTCCGTGCTCACGAACTCTCATAGCACGAAAAACCCCTGATACACTGGTCATAGATTCCATCTCTGCAGTGTCGCACGCTGCCCTGCATATTTCCACAGACCCCGAACAACCAGACTCAACTGTTGTTGGTGATTATGCGGCCGTGTTTCTAACCAGCTGCAGGTTTGCCTTTGTTAGCCGTCGGTCCTCCGGGGGTTAATGACCTAGAATCCGTCATCTTCTAATCCTCGTCGAGATGAAAAGAGACATTGTTTACATACATCTGCCTTCAAAGGGGAAGGCGCCCAAATTAGAAGCAGCAAGTCAAACAGTATGCAGATGAGGCAGCTGAATGGGCTGAATAGACGACTGCCGACTGGAGGCACGCATGCCTCCCCCCCCTCCTCCTCTCCAGTCGTGTCCTGTGGGTGAGGATGGAGGCTGGAGGGAGGCAGCAGAGGCAGGTGCTGTCCTCCCCCCCTGCAGAGCTCCTCCATTGTGGGTCCTCCTCAAAAAGGACAGCTGTTGTGTCTCGCACCCCCTCCAGTGTTGGCTGTCATGTGTGTGTGTTGGTATGTCTGGATGTTTATCGCAGTCTGTTTCATAAAGTTCATTTCTGTGCTAAAGAATCGAGGCGCCGTTGTTTTGCACTCAGCTGTTCTGGATCTTTGGCCCTGAATAATTGCTGATTTTCTCTGTGGGTTGATATACTTCCCCCTGCTTTCTCTCCATCTTTTTCTTGACCTCTGTGAATATCTGGCCTCTCTTTCCATCACCAATATTCGCTGTTTTTTGCATTTGCAAATTCAGTTTATAAAACTTTCTCAGAGCTGCTGAATGCATGAGTTTAACTGCAGTGTAGACTATAAGCAGTATAATATAATATAATATAATATAATATAAACCTGACTCTCTTGCTTATAACTTATGTGGTGCTTATCATTATTGTAAATTGTTTTGGTTAGCTAGCAAGAACCTTCAAGACAACAGGAAATAATGTTAGGTGTGTTGCACACAAATAACCTATTAATTACACATTTCGGCCTATAAAAATCAAGTTATCTGTTAATTTTATGCTGCTAATACAATTAAAAGTATCCTTTTTGTATTAATGTCCAAAACTTAGATTGGGCATGTTGCAGGCTACGTACTATTCAAGAGGCTTCGCCATGATTTAGCCTTTATGTGACTGAACCAAGACCAAAACAAAGCTATTGACCAAAAATAACATTAATATAAACCAACTTATGGCCTTTAAGCTTGTTTACATGCTAATACTAGCATGTAGCATCCTAGATTAGCATGTTAGTTAGCCTGCAGATTTTCAAAAAGTGTAATGGGGTCTTAACTGAATTAGAAAAAAATAAATTACATGTTTTTTGTCATTTTTTCCCCCAGGTCTCTTTATTAAAGTTAAGCTATTCAACTCTACTCTTTAAACTTTCCCTGAAAAACACACACACATGCAGCATGTTACCAAAATAAGTAGCGTTTTTTATCAGCAAATAGTTTATTTTCACATCCTGCAATAACGGTGCGGCATTAGTATTCATTTTGAGTCATGTTTATGTCCAACTGATGAATGTTCAAATGTTCCAATATCTTTATCAGCTAATTGCTTCGTTTGTTTGCTGTTTGGTGCTTTGCAGTTAGCACCGACATTAGTTTAATTGTGAAGAAAAAGGATTGATAAGTTTTTACGGAGAGAATCTCACAGTAAATATGCAGTAACAACAAAAAAGGAGCTAAAAATTTCTGGAATTGGTTGAAGAGCTCCAGAATTTGTGAAAATTTTCTGTGTTTGTACCAACAAGCAACTACTTTTACACCTTCAAATCATTAGATCCGTTACAGAAACTATTGATTAGCGTAGCTTAAATAGTCATTGGCTTTTCCCAATCTGTCTCTTCCTTCTTAACCCCATCCAGCAGCCACAACACCTCATTATTCCTTCCTCTGTCTACTTTATCCCCTCTTTCCATCTCTCTTTACTTCTCAGATCTCCTTTTTTAAAAAGCTTTAGGGGTAACAAGCGTGTCCGGGGTTAAGATGAGCCCCCGGTGGGCCAACAGTCTGCCCTTTTGTCTTCTCCCAGAGCCCAGATGCCTCTATTCGCCCCTCCGGTTTGTTGGAATGACCACATCGGCATCAGTGGAATGGCACCAGGAATTCTTTTGTTTTCTGCCTGTTTTGCCTCCCCCACGCTGGCAGCCACCGTCACCACCCCTCCACTTTGCTAATTTAATCAGCTCAGGGTAGAGAAACACGCAGCTTTGGTAAGAACTTCATTGTTTGGCCCAAATCTAAGCGGACAGCTGACGGGGAAATAGTTGCATGTCCGTGGGAATGTGTGTGTGTTTTTTCAATCTCCACACACTCTAAGACTTATTTTGTTTTGCATGTAAATTACAAACTTGTAGGTATTTTTGTTTATGAACTGTCTGCTAGGGTTGATGCTCAGTAGCATGTCACATGTTTATTATATACTGAAGTTTTAAGTCCACGTTTAAAACTGTTTACTAATTCTGTTCTGTATGCAGTGTTTTCATGCTGGGAAAGTATTCTGGAAATGCCAGTGTGCATAAAAAACACTGAGTTAGCCGCTGACGTCCACTATTATCTCACACTGCCTTGCACAATGACAGAGGACAAACTCACAGCTTAAAAAATATGGGATTTTAAACATTTGACAGAAAAAATACATTATTTGATAAACATCCACTAGCACAAGTGTAAGACAAGATGGGCATAGGTCTGGTTTGGTGAACACATTAGGTTATTAATGCATTCATACCACTTACCACATTAGCTATGTCATGTTAGTGCCACTGGATGCTAATGTCATCATGCTAACATTCTCATTATGACAATTCTAACACTGTTCATGTAAAAAAAGGTGTGTTTACTGTGTTAGCTATCTTAGTTTAGCATGCTAGTATGCTAACATTTGCTTGTTAGCATAAAACGCAGCATAAGTAAAGTCCAAGTGTGCACAAAACAAATAAACAGCCATCTGTGTTAAGAGCGTAAACTAACTATGTAGCTAGTTTTACTGCTAAGACCAGAAGGTAGCAACCTAGATTAGTAAGTCGGCTAGCCTTCGATTTGCTAGTTAGTGTAAAATGTCATTAGTTTGTGGGTAAAGAAAAAAATTTAAAGAATTGCCAAATCAGCTCATTAAATCTCAATTGCAAATATCTAGAAGTTGCTGACTTGATTCACTCTAAACTGTAAAAATCAATCTTATTGTGGTTTATCATGGAAAGTCAGATGATCTCAAAAGTCAAGTTTGTTGTCTGAGAGTCAGTAAAGTCTTTATAAAACTTTGTGCTGATCCATCAACTAGATTTTGACATATTTTTTGGGTGAGTGACCATTTGAACCTGCAGTTCAAGACTATAAGGCATTGCCAGAGTTATTATTGGTAGTCTACGGGGATCACGACGACTTGGAAAAAATGTGGCTGTTCAAATAAAAGTTATTGAAATGTTTCAGTCTGGACTAAAGAAGTTGAGTTTAAGCGTCATGTCACACTGCTGCTGTTCAAATCACTCCGTGTTCTCCTAATTTAACTCCCTAAACTCAGCTCTTTTCAAACTGGTAATTAAAGTTTCTTCTACCCTCTGGACCTCTGATCATGTTGATTTTACATCGTAAGACAATAAAACATTAGACGGCAGTCGAACAACAGGAAACTGAAACCCTCTGTCTTGGGAAACCGAGGGGGAATTTATCACACTAATTTAATTAAGTCAGTATTAAATGTCAACTGTCATTAGCTTCATGGTTCATTACATTATTAAAGCTCTATTACTTTAGCTGCTGTAACGATGCTTCAAGTCCCCCTGCATGTCATTGAGAGCTTAAAGGCCATGTTGGGAAAGAACATGTACTTACAATAAAGGCAATTATTATATTTTAACGCAAAAAAAATTCACATTTTCATCATTTTTTCACACATTGGACAGACAGAACAGGAAATACATGTTTAGATGAAAGCTGTCACTTTCAGGACTTCAGTTCTGACTCCTTCTGTCAAAACACAATCCGCCTCCGAGGCGCCCAACCACGCCCGCCAACCTTCATCCATCGCCGTCTCTCATGATCGCCTCTGACAGCCCGATGGTTAATGTGTAAGCGAGCTTGTAGCCGAACAATAGCTTTAAAATCGGCCTCACGCGCAGCCAGGCGACGACACACAACTACAAACTAAGCGGCGTGTGCGTCAGAGCCGATGGTCATTTTTTTCCTCGCGAGGCATCGATTCGCACCAGACGTCAGCCTTCAACGCCCAAAGTGATGAATGGCTGATTAATGTGGCAGGGATACGGTGCGAATCAATTTCTGGTGACCTGCCTTGTAGCGGTGACCCAGAAGGCACGGTGTGTGGGAGTGAGCATCATGGGGGAGGAAGGAGTAGGACGGGGGACGACCCACAGGGGGGCTGCACCTGCATTATAGGACCATTTACATTTTTTACATTTATTGTTTTTATTGATTGAACAGGAGGAGGCGCGGGGTCAATGCCCGGTCCATACATGCTGCAACATACAGATTGAACCTCATAAACCTTTTTGTCTCCGTGGATCGATCCTAAATCACTCATCCATTGTTATCCAGTGGTCACTGCACCTAAACCACTCTGAGCAGGTTCCTGTGTGATCTAACTCTCTACCAGAAAAATGGCCTTTTGTTCAAAATCCGATGACCTACATGAGTTTACATTTTTCTCCTCTAACCGAGTGATGACTGTAAATAAAGATTGATGAGGCATCTCTGCTTCTTGCAGCTGTGCAGGAATAAAGTTCAAATATCCTTAAGACAGACGCTGTTTTTATTCTTAAGGCTTTTCTACATTCAGCTTCACTCTCCTTCCCCATGAAACCAGGTCACAGACTGAGGATTCTTGTTCTTAAAATATGACAACAGTTACTTTGAGAAGAACAGCTTGAAAAAAAGAACAACTTTTACTTTTTCCAAACAAATTCAGGTTCAGGGGAAAACCCCCTAGAGGCAAACTATGAAAAAAAATGTCAACTTCTGTTTAACTGGTCTGAACTTTGCAGTTGTGACTTGGTTGTAAAAAATCCATACCTGAGTAATGTGAAAATACCATTTGAGACACCTGCTCGAGTAAATTAAAGACCACCAGATGTGGCCAGGGGTTTCTGCTGGAAGCTGCTTCTTCTTCTGTCATCATTACTTTGTGGCCGAAAGGCAGCTGATGCTTCTTTGTCTTCCAGGTTTCTGCAGTTTAACATCTGCAGCAGAGGTGTTTCCTCCTGCTACACTAAACCCCCACATTTAGAGCAGACTAGTCATTACAGAGGTGTAAATGGCAGATGTAGCAGAGTGGATTACTGGTTTAAAAATAAACCTGAGTAAAAAAGAAGAAACACAGTTTTAAAAAAAGGAACTTATTGCTCGTTTCTTGTGATGCATTACCACCCATTTCTGGTCGTCTGAAACTGCAGACTGTCCAGGGAGGGACGCTGAAGCGTTTAGCTCCCCCTCATTAACTACCATCAAGGTGCCTTTGAGCAAGGTGCTTAACCCCCCACCGCCGCCGTGCATCTGCTCAGTGGTCAGCGGCACACGACTTTGGCTGCACTGGGCGAATCCCAGATGTGGGTGTTTGTGTATTAATGACTCTAATGAGCAACAACATCACAGAAATCACTTACAGCTGCAGGCTGCAAACGAGCTCATAAACTGTTCATACTGTAAACACACACACACACACACACACACACACACACACACACACACACACACAGCGACTCTGACGCGACTGTTTGTCAAACT
>JAPZDV010000007.1:2108560-2118659 GCA_029814665.1 Acanthurus lineatus | reverse complement strand
CATCGATTCCTATATTTTTTTGCTAAACATACATAAACACATAATTTTAATCACTTTCGTGATTTAGAATAAAGCAAATGTTAATAAACCTGTTTAACACTAAACAGGCTAATATTTACAGGCTAGTATTTTATTAATATTTTACATACTAATGTTTACTAATTCTTACCAAAACTGTATACAGCAGTTAATTTAATCTGGATCACACAAATGTTTGCAGTTTTGTATTTATTTTAATCTCTAAGGCTAATTATCTCAACCATAATAAATCAGAGTACTGAAATTCGTTGCACTAAAATACCTAACATTAAATCAAAACCTACACTATTTTAACAGTAAATATAAAGCATCATTTTGTCAACATTCAAAACATAAGAAATGTATGCTTTTTCACTTTTAAATTATGTAGCAGTGCCTCTCACAAAAGTAATTTTGATTAAAAAAAGGAGAAATTGAACTTGTACATTGTACATTTGTACATTTTAAAACAAGCTGTATCCTGTAAGAGTCAGTTAAGCTCCACTAGAGGCCACCCTATCTGAATTAAACCTGCTTCTCACTTATTAATTCCAGGTCAGAGTTCAGTATAGGAAGTGATTCCTATGTCTGAGACCATTGTTCTAATTTATAAAAGTCAAAATCTTTCAGCATGGATGATTTATTGAAGGTAAAACTAATATAACTTAAAATAGCTCTGTAGTTGCATTTGAAAACCTTACATTTGCTTCATTTAATTTTTAAGTGTTACTGTTTTTCTTACAAACCTGTCATTGTGTTTGCATTCATTCAAATAATGCACCAGTCAAAGTTTATTACCTACTGAAGTGGACACAGTGAGTTTGTAGGTGTGTCAGTAAAGTAGGTAGGCAATTTACAGGAACTTTTTTTAAAAAATCATTTTAGGTGTTGAGTGAAAGAAAACGTGAGAAATGTAGTGTAAAAATGATCAATATTGAAGTAAATCATAGGATGCATGTGTAGAGGAGAAATCTTTTTCAAAGTAGCTTATAGTTTTATTAACACCTGGTCTTTAAATGCCATTTAAATTAATTACATTAATTACTGTGCTTTAATTGTTGACTGTGTGTGAGTTATGGAAATTTGCTTGTCCAAATGCTCTGCTAGTGTTTTGGGAGAATTCCTGTATTTTATTGATTTTTAATTATATTATAGATCATTTGTGTCAGTAAGACGTTAATATACTGCAGGCCTTGTGGATTATTTTTTAAGCTAAGCATATCAATAAAAATCTGTTTAAGTCATGTATTAAATACATGCAATGATATAAGTTGAATATAAACTTTTAAATCTTAATATTTTTAGTGTTCAGTTTTCTATCAATCGACATTGTTGTCTGAAGTGACTCCTCTATAAAGCATTGTACTTACATTGTACATTCACTTAGTTTTTTTGTGAAAACTCCTACAGTGATTAGAGATTTGATTTTTTTTGTTTAGTCTTTTTGTATTGTCTCTTCTCCACTGTGCAAACCTCTTTAAAAATCTCATGTATGTTCACAAAAACTCATATTACAGACTTGATTAGAGCAGGTTTTCCCCAATGAAACCACTCTTCCTTCCTTTCCCTTTTCTTCTTATTGCTCTTCAGAGAAAGAACATGCTCAGTTTGTCTCTAATATCACTCCAAAGACTTGAAACTGTGATTCAAGAAGACGTTGAGGGGCCCTGAAGGAGGCCCATCTCGTCTCCTTTCCCCTTCTGAATCAGACTAATCCAATATGACTTCTAATTAGATCATTGAAGTGTCTGCCACCCTGTCTGTGGATGCTAATGCATTACCAATACCTGCCTTAGCTGTTTGGATGAAGGAGTGCTTCTGTGACAAGACAGGAAAGAGGAGAAATGACGGGTTTCTTTGAAGCACATAAGGAGCTGCAGAAGAGGGGGAGGAATAAGTAGATGTTTCCTGGAATTAGATGTTCAGAGCATGAAGATCAGAGTCGCATGATGGCTGAGAGTTTTTAAGTGAAGTCGAGGGTCTGAAGCAGTTGAACAGCTGTCAGGAAATAAGTTTGTGATACCGAGGCATTGTGTTCGTCGGAGGCTTGGAGAGGATTGGATGATTTATGTCGGCATGAGATTCAGAGATGTGTTGTTCTCTTTTGTGATCTGTCATTTTAAAAATTCAGGAAATGTTTTTGCTGCACATGCTCCTTCTCCTGCAATTAAGATTTTTTAAATCATTTTGACCCCAACACACACAGTTTTGGCCTTACTTTGCATAAAGATTGAACAGATTATCCTAATCCACTGATGTTCTGACACTTTGTAATTGTATTATTGTCTGTGACAAGACAAGCTAGGTGATGGTTGTACGTAGTGTAACATTTAAAATTTGAATTACGATGTTTTTAATGGCTGCATCATTCCATAAAATTAAAGTATATCAGATTTTTTCTACAGAATTTCCCAAAATTCAGCCTGATGTGTTTGGTATCTTTAGACACTTAGGCATTTCTGCACACCTCCATCCTAAAATTGTATCCTGAGAATAATCTACTGCTGTGATTGTTGGCAAAAGCACAATATCTGTCTTTTAAATTTAGCAGAGCGAAATATAAAATACCCCAAAGTGGGAACACTGCAGTATCTAAAGAAGTACTTGAATGAATGTACTTAGTTACATTAAACCAGTGGCACCTTGTTTTCATTATTATTGCAGTTATTATGATTGCTTGTAGTAATCTTTTTTGTGCTGCTACTGCCAGCAGGTGGCACTGTTGTCTACAAAAAGGTTCTCAGGTCATGTGAAGCTGGTTAGTGCTTAAGTTTATGCAGCCAGTGTGAATCCATGCATTGCAAACACACACACACACACACACATACACACACACACACCGGCACTTGCTTTGTTGTCAGGTATCAGGTGTCAAACTACCAACCACACACACTTGAGGGAGTGTCGCTGCAACACCTGAGAAGCTGAGAAACCCCCCAGAGCTCAAAGAGGAGAACAGGACAAACGCTCAGAATAACAACCTTTACCTGTCAAGATCTTTGAAAAACAAAGTCATGATAATAAGAATTATAGCAAAAAGCCATCAGTCACGTTTGATTACGAAATAAATATCTGATCAAAAATAGCTGGAAAGTGTCTGTTATAATTATTTCCCAGAACTCAAATAGACATATTTTAAATTGCTTGATCATAAAGCTGTTTGGTTTACTAACAAAGAAGAATCAGACAAATATTCACATTTCAGGGGCTGGAACAAATAACCTTTTGGCAGTATTGCTTAAAAAAATGCTTAAATGTTTAACAGATTATCAAAAATTTTGCCAAATAATTTTCTGTGGATAAACTAATTGATAAATTGTTAAATCACCAGTGTTAAGCTCCCTTTTGGAACTTCAAAATCTGCTCCTGAGCCTGATAAAACAGGTAGATTTTCCAAACATGGATGATGATCAGTTTGAGTTGGTTTTTAATGTATGAAACATTAAATTAATCAGTCACAGTGCATGCAGATGACTGATTGATTGATTTTGTATTTACCTTTAGTTTATTGTGCTTTATTTTGAATTTTCATCTGTAATTGATCTGCGCGTGTGTCTCTGTGTGCACAGTAAACATTTAGTTGTATGGCTGTATGATTTCTTGTTGTAACGAGTTTGAGAGTGTGTGTTTGCTATATATTCTCATCCATCTTCCTGCTGCTGACCACCACATGAAAGCTGAATTTCTGTCACTGTTTAACAACAGAGCTAACCTCACTCACTCAGGCCTACCTGCTGTCGCCGGGCGAACGCTACAGCGAACAAACTGATTGGCTGTCGGCCTCCGGCTCCATTGTTGTGGCCCTGCTTCTGTTGTCTCATACCTCAACAGCTGTAATGAGAGAGGGGAGGCAGGGACGGTGGAGGTGGGGGAGGCCTTTTTCCCCTCCTGTAGGGAAGCTGTTGAGCTTAATGTTTAATAAGCCACTGGACACAGAAGGAAACCTGATCCTCTCCAGAGAGGGTGGCGTGTGTGTGTGTGTGTGTTTTTGTGTTTGTGTATTTGTGTGTGTGCACTCTGCGTGCATTTGTTGTGTGAGTATCCAAGCGTGCTGCATTATTCTCTGGTCAGTGTGTGAATCAGATGCACTGTGTTGATTGGGCTCCGTTGTAATCGACTCTTTATTCAACTCAAGGCCGGCTTGTATTTCTCCTCAGCGTCGAAAAAAACCCAGAGGACTCCCCTTTCTTCATCCTTTAAAGCTCATTTGATCGATAGTTTTGTTAGCATTGGATGAAGTGACTATTTGATGTAAAAGCTGTAGTAGCCTGTTTTGATGAACCTAAAGGAAGTTATGACTCATTCTGAAGATCTATAGAGCTTTTTAAGCTTGTTGTTTAGGTTTATTTGCACATATAGACCCCATTTCCGTCTGGATTTTGCATGCTGTCTGTATCAAAAAAACCTTCTTTTGATGCTTTGTCATTAAAGAAAAAAAATCAGTCAAACAAGGTGGAGCATCACTTAACTCTCCCCCTGAGTCCATTTATACTTATTGTTTCAAGTGTATCCTTTCATTCTGTAGGAAAAAATAGGAAAATGAATGTTTTTTTCCAGCAGCTGCAGGTTGACTCATCGTGTTTTTTGTTTTCCTATTCATTACGGCCCTGATCACCTTTTACTTTGTACCTCACTGAAACCTCTTTCACTGTTTCATTCCCAAGAGTGGAACAAGCCTCTCACTTCAGCTGAAAGACATTTGCTTCCCGTCTCCCTTCGTAGGATGAAACATAATTACCGTCCTTCTCATGAATCATAAGCCCTCCTTTGCATCCGCTCTCACCTCCTCTTACTTGCTTGCATTAATGTGGTAACTCGCTTTTAAACTACAGTCATCTTTAAAATATTTAAAGATTCAACATCACAGTCACAGGGGATAAAAATGCAGTTACAGAGCAGCAAAATTACCATGACATCAAATCTGAGGTCACCTGCAGGCTCGATTGTAACCACAATTTAACAATATTCATAAAGTCACACTGTTTTGAAACACAGGGGTCAAATGAACACAGAAACCTCACACACATCCTAAACCGAGCCAGCAGATCACACACGTCGCCCTCCCTCCACAGCTGTGTGCACTGGAGCAGCTGGACGCACACTGAGGCTACAGTTGTAGGCACCAGCCAGTTAAGCGTTCATATCAACCACATGGTGTTTGCTGGCAGTAATAATGCAGCTTTTTACTCATCAACGGTCACACTGAATGGCTATTCTGCTGCGGTCACGTGTCCTCTGCTGGCTGAAGCCGCTGGCCTGCCTCCTGTCCTGGTACTCGGGTAGAGTTACAGGGCAGCTAAAGCCTCTGATGTATTATTCATCCACTCATGTCAGATATTACAGGGGAACAGGGTGACGTGAGGAGGGGGTGGCATGCACTGCTGCACCACAGGGTCAGGAAGTGGACACAAACAGACTGGCAAGTGAAGCAGGCTGGCAAACAGGAACACGAACAGGCAGCCAGGCAGCGACTGTAGGGCTCTATCCCTTACGATGCATCTGTCGCCGTGTCCCCAAAAACACTCTTCCTCATTTACAAACGGCCCATCTGTTCCCCTGTTGTTGCCCTCAGTCCAAACTTCTGGAGTGCCTGTTAACTTTGTTGGACCGTTTAACATCTAAACAATAAAACACGTATAACTAGAACGTCAACATGTTACAGACAAATGTATGTGTCCGTGCTGCAGGTCTTTCTGCACAGTTGTGCTCTGTCCAAAGTCAGAGAAATCTGAATTATCTTCATGGTAGCACTTCGTTTAGTAGTCTGTCTCTGAGGTCACTTTCACACCTGAAAGTCTGTACGAAGGTTCATGTTTTTGTGACATTGTTTACATTTGGTCCGGTCAATTTCGGTTTCACAAACCTACTTAATATCATCATCAAGTCCGTGGGTTGTGTGTCTCTGTGCTTTACTCTGATTGGTTTGTTGGCGTCTAACGTCAGTGTGTTGAAAATGTCTTGTTTTGTATTTTGATTGTAGCTTCATGAGTTTTTTCTAGTTGGCCTTTAATAAAGTCTTCAGTTTATAAGGCATTTGGTCCCCTCTTCCCTTCATGTAGTTCATCAGCTCGTTATTTGTTTTGGTAAAGGTTACTTGGTTTTCTCTTTTCCGGGTATCCTTCTGTAACTTCCTGTCATTGGTACTGAGGTCCAAAAGTACAAACCTTTGCTTTCACACTGGACACGAACCGAACCATGGTTCAGTTTGATCCGGGGATTGTTCTAAAAGCAGACAGTAGACGGTTGATAAACTTCATTATCATCATTGTATTGGTGTCATAGAATTTACCAGTTGAATCATGACTTTAGGACTTTTGTCCAATAACAGGTCGGGTTGGGCACCAACCAAACATCCTCCCATGCTCCCAGTGAGACCTGGAATTAGCAGAGAGCCCGTTGCCGGTGTAATCCATTACTCCGCACACACAACATGTGGAGGAGGGGGGAAAAACGGTTCTGTACAGGGTGAAAAAAGTTAAAACCTGACCCTGCCCCTGCACACAAAGCCTAGGGGTATGTGAGGGGTATGGGAGCAATAATAGCCCTGCCTAAAAATAAAAGGGGCAAAATGACAGTGGAGGATACCGTTACAAAGAGCTCCGGTGGACAAATAGGAGGGCCAGCGCTTTGAAGAGTTTCTCACAAAAGACGGACCACACACTCCCCCCTCCAACCCCTCACCTCTGCAGCCCGCTCTGCTCTCCCTCCGATCAGGTTCCCATTATCGGGGAGGCCACACGGTGGAGAGGGCAGGAGGGGTTTGAAATGCCTGTCAGAAGCCGCTCGTCTGTGTCCGGCTTCCACGGCTCATGTTAGGCAGGCGGGCAGCGGGACGGCACGCACGAACGCAGTCGCACATCCTCAAACACACACGCACACACACACAGGCAGACACACAAACAGCTTTTAACTTCAACCCTTACCTATAAAACAAAATATTGATCATGCTAACACAGCTTAATGGATGGCAGTGTTCGTCAGTCCGTCCCCCATTTTCAGTCCAGGTGCAGACTGAAATAACTCACAAACCTTTGGATAGATATCCATTAAACTTTGTGCAAACTTTCGTCATCCCAAGAGGATGAACCCTTCTAACTTTGCCGAACTCCTGACTTTTTAACATGACTATTAGATGGTTTGCAGATTCACAGCCCCTTCTGGATTAACTAATGTAACTTTGATGAGTTGTGAAAAAGAGTAAACAATAGCAAGAATATCTACTGGATAAGTGAAACTGACCTCCTGAAGGCACTTAAAGAAAACATTAAGGGATCACCAAAGTCAGTCAGCCTGATCTCATGGGGATAATGAATGCTTGTAAAAAACTATCGTGGCACTCCATCCAGCAGTTGGTGAAATTTTTCAGTCTGGACCAAAGAGTTCTGCTGTCCATAGTACATCAAAATGACCCCATCTAGACAAATTTATCAACTTTCCACCTTCACTTTGGTCCTCATCAAACAGTCTGTAACCTCAAAGGTTAATAGAAGTTTAACACAAAAATAAAACCTTCTTGTGCTTCAACAGTAGTTTGTCCAGGTCAGATTGACTCTAAGTGCCTTGACTACTAGATGGAAGGGACTTTACAATGTTTAAAGCGACTTGTCACCCACAGGAAGGTAAACCAAATGAACTGAAACAATATTTTCCTGTGATTGAACACTTCAGTGCTCATTGTATTCTCTAATGTGACACACCACACCCGTTTAACAATTCAGAAAGCTTAAATAAACCTTCAAATGTTTTTTTTTATTCTCCAAGGTGGTTAACTTGCTGAGGTGACTGAGGCCCAGTTACAGGTGTGTGTATGTGTGTGTGTCCGAGTGTTGGACTAAAGGTCCACATGTCCCGGCATGTCTCTCTGTCCCACAGTTGGCCTCTGTAATTAGGACCTGAGAGGGTAAAGGCCTTGTGCTCGACTCCCACCACTCTAACATAAGGGGGGGTAAAGTTGCCTCCAGATGCAGATGGAGTCCAGTTGCACAAGAAGTGACAGTGAGATTATTCTTCTGGTTTCATGTTTGTTTTGGTGACATTGTGTGAAAAGGAAGGAAGTGAAAGGAGAGAGTTTGAATGCCTGATTCAACTAATGGTTCTTTTAAATAAAGTATTACTTTGTTCTTATTTAGTCATAAAAATGTATTCAGTTGAAAGCAAATTAATCTAATTGCATTTTATTGGTATTTGAGTTTAATTCCAACCACATGGTCTCTTCAATTCAACATGTAAGATTTCACCCTCATGAGTTTTGTGTAACCTTTTCAATTCTACCCTTTTTGGGGGAACTTTTGCCTTCTTGGAATTCTCAAATGAAAAAGTTTGATGAATTCAATAAATCTAATGATGTCAACCTGATCTGTCGAGCATTAACAGTGTTTGCTTTGGTAGAATGATCTTCTGTGGATGTTACATTAAATGTGGAATAAATTACCTTTAATACTGGATTTATAACATGGCAGATTTCAACATGACTGGAATTTGCACTGAAAGGTCATTGCTGTGGTTATACTGAGCTTCATTAGATCACATTAGTGTTACTTAAAAAATGATAAGAATGTTGTGGTGTGGTAGATATTTGTCTTTTCTTGTGGATTCATCTGTTTGAACAGACGCAGTGAGGGGCCATCGCTCTCATCCTCCCTTTCTTATCTCTTGTTTCTCCTGTTGTCTTCCTGGATGCATTACTATTCTTCAGGTGAACCATCTTTTTGAAATAGTCATGCACCACACCTGAAGTGAGTCACATCTTTTCTCCGAACATGTCCCGTCATACTGAAGGTCATTGCATCCGTGCAGGATTTGATTGCAGGTGACATCATGCAGGGTCATTCCGGTTTGTTAATCAGAACAGTTTGTATCACGGCGCTCACGTCTTCTCGTCCCAGCCTCGTGGCAGGTGCTTATCGGGTTCGCCAGCCGGACCACTCCTTCGGCTCTGAACCGGGCTGGGCAGGGGAGGGTAACGTGGCCCACTCCCATTTTCAACACCGCATTGTTGTGCCTGGCAGCGCGCTCCGCCAGATTGAGATCTTGTGGGAGAAAGTGTCATTTCCTTAAGCTAAACCCACCCGAATGCAGCCCGCTGCCACCTTCCTAAGAAAGCAGGGAACGGACATTTCCAGCCGTCTGTCAGTCAGTGCAACACAAAATGACCATGTATTAACAATGCTGCTGCACCCTCTTGAGATCTGGCCACCGATAAACACACATGCACACACCCATGAACACATGTAGTCACACAGCTTTGCCTTTTTGACCTTCAGCTCTCACATGTTTCTCAGATGCGAATGGTTTCATATTTATTTTTATTTTGAGTGAAAGTTATTTTTACCTTTTATATTTTTTGAGGGGTTCCTCTTGCACAGAAACAGAGAAAGAAAACGAAAGAAAATCTGAGGGCTTCAAGATAAAAGGTTTAACTGAACAAAAAGAACAAGATTAGAAATGGAGAGCGTGAAAGAGGAAACTCAAAGTTCCAGTCAAGATGGGCTGACTGCAGCTGAGTTTGGGCGAACTCAGTATGTTTTGAAAAGATACGGACCCATTTAGAACCACATGTGAGTCAGCTTAGTTCCAAATATAGGTGATGGATTGGTTGAAGTTTTAAAGTTGGGGACCTGTGTCAGTTTGGGCTAAAAATCAGGCAGAGCTTGCATCACTCAGGCCAGCCTCTGGTCAGTGACTGCAACCAGGATCTAACACACACTTTCATATTATTATTGATCCTGTGTGCAGACTTTGCAGCTTTGCATGGAGCCTTTAATGCACAGTTACTTTGACTTGTGTTGTTGACCTTTTTTGCCTCCAAATTGACTCGTATCCATTTGTCAAGTTAAGTCTGGGTTGTCTTGACTTTGGTTACATGTTTCACATGTGCAGCACAATACAGACTATATTTCCTCAAGTCAAGACACGCAAAATCCAGACAGGCAAGTCCCAGGTCCTAAAAAATTAATTTCTAGATCTCGAGTTTTGTTTTGTTTGTTTTTTTTCCAAAAAACCTGAAACTGTAAACTTCTGGGATGACCCTTTTTATTTTTTCTTTCCTTTCTTTAGTACAGAAAATAATTTAAGGATTTTG
>JAPZDV010000007.1:2080831-2093330 GCA_029814665.1 Acanthurus lineatus | reverse complement strand
TAAAGTCTTCAGACCAAATGTTAATAAGACATTTGGCTCTTCCCCTCATGTAGTTTCTCATTTGTCATTTTTAGTTATGATTACTCAGTTTTCCTGGTATCCTGCTGTGACTTCCTGTCATTGGTCCGGAGGTCCGAACCTTTGCTTTCGCACTGGACACGAACCGAACTATGATTCAGTTTGATCCGGACTGAGACCACCTCTTTTGATTGGACAAGATTTAAACTGCTTGGTCTGTATTGTGGACTGGGGAGGTTTCACGTCTGCTATATTGGTTCGGATCAAACTTAAAAGTCCGTAAGTCCAGACCAAATCAGGCAGGTGTGAAAAAAAGCCCTAAGAAGCACTGAGGACACAATCCACATCTATAGGTCTGTAAGTGGTGTATTTACACACTGAAGACTCTGATTTGTGTTGGTCTTTGCAAACAGACATGATGTGTGTTTGTGTTTTGTGCATTTAGGTCAGGAAGCTGGGATCTGAACACATGTGGTCACTCTATTGTCCAGTGTGTACTGACGCACTCAGAGCTTTTGATGCATGTTAACTCAGGTGTAAACAGCCTGATAGTCAGGTTATATAAATTTACCAGCATGCGTGAGTCATCAGCAGAGCTTCCAGCAATTGAACTGTATGTTTAATTGTGTGTGTGTGTGTGCTGTATAAGAGTCTGTAATTTTGGCAGACAAATTTGAAGAAGTAAAAAAGATTTATAGCATAACAGAGGAAAGTCAAAGACACTCGTCTCTTGTGTTCAGAAACTCATAAAAGGTGTTTAATTTTCTCCAGCTGCTCTGACACTTTCAGCGTTTCTTACACTTTCATAATTTTTTAATCGGATGGATATTTTAGACTGCCGAAGGCTCGTTTGACTGAAATCTGTGGAAATTTTGTTGTTTTGTTTTTATTTGGTGTCACATTAGAAATAAAATGAATGTGTCCAACCTCTGCTGTAAAGCTCTTACCAGGTAAAACCAACGTAATCTACGGATCTGTACCGTCACAGATTCTATAAAACGAAACAAACCAAGTTATTTTGCAGTGTTTCTTGTTGGCCAGCTCATTCATTGATGCTGAATATTCTGTGTCCTTTTTAAAAAAGGACGTCTCCATCATCTTGTAAAGCTAATTATTAAGCTATTTAAACACAATTGTGAAAATAACTCCAGTGTGATATTTGCTGTTCAGGTACTGCCTTGCATTTTTCTGCATTTAATGGAGTATTTCCGGACCTATAAAACGGATTTTTGAAATCAGTGAATCGATTTAGAATCACTGATCATGAGAATGTTTCGTGTCCTTTACCTTTGCGTATTTGCGTGAGAGGAGCTTGCTACAGTTTATGATGTGCAAAGTATTAAAACCAAATGGAGAAAACTGTGTTAAAAGGCTGCAGTATCGTATATAAACACAAGAACACATCACATCAACAACCAGCTGCATGTGAGGTTGGTTGAATTTAAAATAAAAAAGGCAGATTGAATGGGTTCTATATACAAGCGAAGGCATCAGATCATCAAAATGAAGCAATAAAAAAAGTGAAAGGGAGTCACAAATGACTGATTCCTCCTGAACAGGTAGGCACACGCCGTTCTCTCCTGCAGGGCTGACTCAGGACCTGCAACAATGACGGAGGGTTAAAAGTCTGTGTGTTTCATGCCCGCTCACATCGCATAACGCAGGCACAATTACTTTAATCACCAGGTGTGATTAATGCGCAGGAATTCGTAGCAGTGGGATTGGTGCGGAGACAAACCTGAGCTTGTAAAGTCGCGCAGGACAAACACGCAATGGAAAACATGTAAATCAATAGACAGTAAATATACAGCACAGAACCACAGAGAGAGGGAGCACGCTCAGTGTTAATGACAGTTTCAAAACAGAAGACAACATGTTTTCAGATCTAATAAGAGCTCTGTGTGAACACACCTACAGTCTGAATCCACTTTTTTTTTTTTAAATGATAAATAAATCTTAATAAAAATGTGGAAACATCTACAGCAGAGAAGGAACGCGTGTTGTGGATGCAGGCTGGAGTTTAACTCAATGCATGGCAGTGTTCGTAAACAGCAGCATCATATCTGCACTGCAGGACATATCAGATCAGTGTGTGTAGACTTCAGCAGGACTCTTGTTTTGTCTTTGTTCTGCATTAGAGGCCCCAGCAATGTGAGACGGGACTTTATCTCCCACTGAATTTCTTAATCCTTCAAATTTTTAGCTGCCAAATATGAAAACAGGGTCTTTTTTTAGTCGACATGTACAGGAGGTCCACACTTATTATACTTAACTCAGTTGGATACTCATTTTTTTGAAAGGTAATTTGTATTAAATAAGCTGTTGGGCACCTTTTTGTTTTTTATTTCCATGTCAGAAAGCATGTAGCCTGATTTTATGTGCAACTGACATTATGTCCTTCTAAACCTGAACAGTACGGCTGCACAATTTAGCGAAATTATACTGATATTATGATGTGAGACAAGATATTATCTTAGATTTAGAATACAATCATAGTGTGACATAGCATAAGTGTTATTTTTTCATTTGTTTAAAAGCTGCATAACAGTTAATTGGTGTAAATATCTTTACTTACCAGACTCTTCTAGCTGGTTTAAGATTTTCCTTTACACATTTAGTCATTATATCAACATTACAGGCGAGGAAAGAAAAAAAAATGTCACACTTTCCAAGCGACGAGGACATTCTTACCCTCTGATAGGGACAGTGTTATGCAGGCTAGTTTAATGGTGAAAGTGATAATAACTTAGCAGCTGATTTGTGATTTAGAAGGAGAATTTGTAAAGATGTTTTTTGTTGCCGCTGTGAAGCTGAAAGCACCAAACAAGGTGAAATTGTTCCAAAGTTTTTCTCAAAGAACGTCACAGAGCAGATTAAAGACGTGGCAAAAGAAATTGGAAAACAAAACAAAAGGTCAAGCAAGAAATTTCCAGTTTACCATCGAGCCTGCATGAACAACATGTAAAATTCCAGCTTATTGTCCATTTTTGTGTTTGTTTTTGCGGCTTACTGAAGAGTTCCGTACAAGGGAGGAACTGCTGTCTTTGCCAGCCGTGCATGGCCTTACTAAAGGTGAGGATTTGTTTAGGTGATGAACGAACTTAACTGCAGATTGAAAAGTTAAGCGGCCTTGTCATAGATGGAGCTTTCGCCACAGTTGGCCTGTAATACTTGTAATACTCGTGAAGTGTTAAAATAACAATTGTTTCTTTAAATTTCATCAAAGGCAGAGTTCTATGCAACCACCATGTCAAGAAGCTGCTGAATGAACTTGAAAGGTGTGATGGCTTAGTCACCTAAATATAATCGTGTTTTACAGACTGAGTGGAGAAGTAATCCAATTCATGAAAACCTGCAAGCGTTTGTGAGCTGCTGTGTGCTGTTTGGCCTTCGTGGTGGACGTTACAGATTACCTCTCAGCCCCAGAAGTCTATCAGCTCTTTGCTTTTAAATGTGAAATCATCTGTGAGCTCATCATTGAGCTACAAAGCAGGAACAACAACCTCCCTCTGCTTGAGTTCTACAAACTGCACATGCATCCTGAGGATTTTCTCTTTCTGAGGAGACGTCCGCTGTATATCACACCTCTGTTTGGACCAACCTATTGCTGTGGGAAGTTTTCTTAAAACTGATGACTTGTTCAATTCCTCACTGGCTGACCGAAACCTGCAGAACCAGCAGTGAGCAGCTTCATCACCACTGCCCTTTGACATCAGACACCTCATTAGGAAGAAGTTCCAGCCATCTTTTCACTAATTTAGTCTGGCCCTTGATGTATTTAAAAAAATAAAAAGTTCCCTCCCTCTGTGTTATATTGTAAAGTGACTGTAATCCTTTGCTACAATAAGTCCAGTAAGATAAATGCAGCTAATAAACCTCATTACTCCCTCAGTTTATGTCTGAGCAGTGCTCCCAAGCTTCCTTATCACTGCTGATAAGAAGCATCATAAAGAGATGAACACAAGACGTTTGTGTCTGTGGAAATGTGGCATGTGGATGAGTCATATTTACACAAGAATGTGCAAACGGCAGAATGTGTTAGTGTGTGTGTGTGTGTGTGTTAGTGTGTGTGTGTGTGTGTGTGTCTGCACCTGCTTCCCTGAGAGGAAACATCTGCTGCAGGGTGTCAGAGGCCACCTGTCCGAGTCCGTCCTGCAGTTGCCGACCGACCGGCCTGCAGAACTGATCCACTGTCTGCACGAGCCAAAGCTGCAGCAGGAAGATCCGTATGTGGAGAAACAGCTGTCTTATTAGACCGTTCCATGGACCGCCATCTGAGACGGCGAGGATTCGCCCAGATTGCTCAAATCAAAGCCTGAAGTGTTGAATATGGAAGCAACAGGAAATCTTCTCTGCACGCTGGAAGTAACACTTTGGCGGGGTTGTCATGCCTGCTGCAAGGCTTGAAATCTAAATTGAAATGGTCTTAAAGAGAATTTGAGGGAAAAAATGCTCATAAATACGACAGACTTGACTGGGAAAAGTATAATAGTGGACAATCATACAAAGAATCTCTGATTTATAACAACTTATTAAACATTTAGCCTTATGTCAGCTATGATAACTATAGGAATGGCGACATTAATCTGTCTCTCAAAGTTTAACTGATACATCAGCACCACATGTTGTGCACACATTCATGGATTCATGAATCCTTCTGGCCTGTCTGCTGCTGATAGTTACCATTTGTGGCTCTGAGTGAAAATTTTTAACAACTATTCAATTGATTACCATGTAGTTCGGTTCAAACATTCATGTTCCCCCTTTAGATGAACTGTAATAATAGTAATGAACTGATCCTCTGACTTATTTGGCACCATCATCAGGTCAGAATTTAAAATAGTGCTTTGCTGCACGTTGTGGTATTAGAAAATATAAGCAGGCTGAAAACAAGCCAAACTATGACGGCCAACATGGAAAACATGAGACTAAAAATGTAAGCATTGCCATTGTGAGCATATTAGCGTGTTTTTTGTCAGCACTTAGCTCCATGCACCCTCACAGCTTGTTTCTCAGCTGGACTAGAATGGGGACGTTGTGATTAATGAGCACCTGAAGACCCTCGGCCATCAGGGAGCCCCGGGCAGAGCGATGCTTTTAATTTGAAACTGGGTCTCTGCTGGAATCCACTGTTAAGTGGTTAATTTGAAGCCCAGCACAGCTGTCCTTGATAAACGAACGAGATCCAAAGGGCCACCTTCCACGCCTCCAGGTGTTCAGTGTTTGATTGCTTCATTTCTTTATGCTTAAAAAAAAAAAAACACTATCATCTCTGTTGGTTAGAAGTACAAATTGTTGCTGAAGCGACCAACACATCATTATTGTTCACCTGTCTATCTAAACGCTTAATTTATTAGTACTGAACTCTTGCTTCACATGTAACGTTTGTTTTACTAAACCTGGTATATTAACATGATTCCTCAGGAGAAAAAGGACTGACTGTTTGGGACATAAAATGCATGAGTGAATCTCTCAGTAAACAAAAGAGAGGCTCGAGGCTGCAGGCAGACAGAGCAGCATTGTTCTGAGCAGCTTTCAGGTGTCTTCCAACTTAATTTCCAGATTTCCTAAATCCTCTGGGGAAGCTGCAATAATTTGGATTTCCCAATGTGGCATCAATTCCAACAATACGACTTTATCAACAAGACAAGAGTTCAGGCTGGGTACGATCATGTAGGCAGTGATGAGAGATGTGAAGGAGGTTAACAAAAACAGGGATCTCAGCTCATCCGTCAGACTTTTATAAGCAGATATTTTCTCTGTTTGTTAAACCTTGGACTTTAATCTTTCAACAAAGAGATGTGCTTTTAATGTGGCTCATCAGTTTGAGAGAGAAATACCTGCTTCTCTACATCTTTTTTTATCTTCTTGACCTTTTGTTATGCAGCTGCTGAAGTGCAGACACTTGGTCATTGTTTTCATGATGTCTTTCTCTTTTTTTTCTAATGTTGATTTTATATCAACAAATTATTCTCTTCTGACCTGCTGTTTATGGCTCATAATGCAGTTTTTTATGAAAAACCTGCTGAGATAATAATTGACCACAGCTGCCAGCACTGCATCGTTAGCTGCATGTACATTTTATAAGCCTTTCTTATGGGAGACGTGTAGAAATACAGGTGTATTTATAATAATGTTAATGAGGGTTGCATTCCTAAAAAGTAAAGTTTTAGCACTGAAATGTACTCAGTTATCAAAAATTTTAGTGATAAACAGAGATAGAATCATGAACTTTAATAGAAACCATGCCTTTATGACTTCACGCTTTGAAATGATTAGAAATAAGAAAAAAAAGAAGGAGACTAAAAATTAACTGTAATTAAAAATACACATACAAAAAACTAAATATCTCCTCTCAAACAGAATGAAGTAACAGCAGAAAGTCTTCTAAAATAGGAAAGCTCAAGTGTTCCTCAGAAACTTTTCGTATTTGATTAAACTGAGAGGCTTCCCATCTCTGAATCACACTCCTTCCATCACCGCAGTGTATCTGGGTGTTGTTAAACGGTCAGTAGAGGGCGCTAACAGCCATGTTTCCTCGGCCTGAGGAGCAGCTCAGGTGTCATTATTTAAACACAGCAAGAACCACACTCTGCAGGTTTTAACCCATAATTTATGACTCATATTTTAAGCAGAAACTGCACATTTTATTTTAGTGAGTTGGTATAATTCCTCTGTATTTAAACTCTGCAGGAAACGTTCAATATAAAAAAAATATTTGAATTTATTCGTGAAAAATCTCTTATTTTAACTTAAAGTGGCACTTATTGTCAAAATAATGTAATTTGATCAAGTAAACGTGATAATAAACACAAAATACAACCTCCTGTGTGAGAAAACTCCAATAATAAATCCATCAGCGGTCCTCCCCTTACGCTTCATACTCCTCCTCCTCTCTGATTGGCTCTCAGCTGACAAGCGTTCCACCCAGGCGCTCTGTGATTGGTCCAGGCAGCCGCCCATCATCGGGGAGCGCCCGGCTCCGGCTCTGGCAGCAGAGACGCACCGCTGCTCCTTCGGTGCTGGTTAGTGCGTCGAGCGGCGGAGGGAAGTGGAGTTCGCGCGTCTTGTTGAGCGTCTGTGGACCAAACAGCAGCAGCAGCGGTGCGCTTGTTCTCCTCCAGAGCCGCAGGCATCCCGGAGCAGCCACGCCGTGCATGCCGCGGACACCAGGAGGAGGAGGAGGAGGAGAAGGACACCGCTATCTTTCTTCATTATTATTTTGACTGATTGAGACATACAGATTTTTCGTTTCCCTAATGGTAACCAACACCGAGCAGCCGGAGACATGTGGAATTATCTGGGGAAACTGCAGCGCTTCTCACTAGTGTGTCTTCTCCTGACGCTGCGGGCTGAGGTGAGAACTTTATTCTGCTGATCTCACAGGAGGATGATATTTTTAAAGGGAGGTTTAACTGATTAGTCGGCAGGAAGTTTGGATTTTGGAGGAGGTTAAATACCAGGGTTAATTCAATTGCCTCCTCGACAGTTGAATCATGTGATGTCGGAATTTCTAAATTTGCGCTTCCTCCGGGGAGAAAAATTAAGTGTCCAGTTTAGCGTCCGAATATCTGCTGTTTCATGGTCTGTATGTTTATTTCGTAGCACATTAAAGCTTAAAGTTATGACAGAGTTTGTGCAAAGTTTAGAATCTATCCATGAAGTATCATCAACGACGGATCGTTGCCAATATCGGTGCGTAAATTGGTGTTTTACGCAGATTCTCAGTTTGGTGAAATGGCTCCACATGTTTGCGGCGCAGCTTCACTTGCATGGAAGAAAATTTCACGCCTACAAGTCACAGAATAGAAATCGCAACCAGATCTACAGTGTTTTATCTCTTTGATCGATTTGTTCCTCTGATTTTCTGTCAGATGCTTTCGCGTCTTTGAGGAAAAAATGCGATAGTGAGTGAAGCTCAGACTGCAGGTCCTGTGAAGGTGGATTTTATCAAGTGTTCTGCTGCAGCCTGATATGCAGAGTGAGCTGAATTGGAGTACTAGGTCGTGTTTCCAGCCCTGAAGTTCAGCTGTGCCAAGATATACAGTAGTGTGGGTTGCAGAGTGACTGTACGCTGCAAAAAACAAGTTCAAGTTGTTTTCGTCTTTTTAATCTGCTCAGAGATTGACATAAATTCGCATGTTTTTGACAGAAATGTATAATTTTATAGACTTATTGATTAATTTAGCCAGCTAAAACAGTTTGTTATTCCCATCTGACATCTGACCATCAAAGCAATAAGAAAACAATTTGCATTAGATTCTTTAACAAATTACTGGCCTTTACTTTGCGTAAAGTGTCCCTGTAGAAGAAATCTGGATCTGAATGGACGCTGAAAGACCTTTTTGTGATTGAATAAGTGGATCTGATGGGAGCGTAACCGCCTCCTGCGGAGCTTTTCAGCCCCTCACACTCTCTCATGTCCTCCTCAGGTGTCTCAGTCCACGGGTTACTTCGAGCTGCAGTTGATTTCGGTGGAAAACCCCAAAGGTCAACTCCTGAACGGCGACTGCTGCGACGCGGACGAGAGCGCGGCAGCGGGCCACTGCGGCGCGGACGAGTGCGACACCTACTTCAGAGTGTGTTTAAAGGAATACCAAACGGAGGTCATGACCAATGGACCGTGCACCTACGGCTCGGAAACTACTAAGGTTATCGGTGGGAATACTTTTCAGTTCAAGAGCGGCCAGAAAACCGGACAGAACCGGAACAATGATGCCGGAAAGATCATCATCCCCTTCCAGTTCGCGTGGCCGGTAAGTGGATGTCTGTTCTGCTTTGTGGAGGTGGAGATTCGGCTGTTTGCATCTAGAAATTAATCTAAAAATGTAAGATTATAAAAAGGGAGTTTGGATTCTTTGCAAGTGAGTCTGACATCGAGCATCCCAGCTCGTACAAAGTGTAATTTGGCACATTTTGGCGCAGTTTTCTGTGAGTGTCCCTCGTGGCTGTCTGAGTCTGTGCGTGCCACTCTTTCCTCCCTCCGCGTGTCCATTTGGCAACTTGCAGCCTCTCTAAAACATCACATATCTCCTGAGGGACTTCACATTCCTGCGTTGGAGCTTCTGAGTGAATGTCTGTGTGTTTCTGATCAAGCGGATGGGCCGAGCGCGCATGACGCATGACTTTTACGCACAGCGGCGGTGCAGTTGTGTCTCGGTTTGATGAGTTACTAAACAAGCGGCTGTTTGTGCGGCTTCAGTTACAGTGTGTGGAGAGGAGAGAGACGGGGGTGCGGTGCCAGTGTTTGAAGGTGGAAAAATAAGAATTTCCAAGCCAGTGTTGATTAAGAATTGGCAGGTAACTTATTATCTAATCTAAACAGAGCAGCGGAGCCAACCCAAACCTGCTCCCTGCTCCTTATTTGGAGAGCCAGCGTGGGAAACAGGAACAGAGCTGGCAATCAGAGCTTCATGAGAGCTTCTGTTAGTCTGAAGGAGCTGCTGCTACACTCACAGATCTGTATCAGAAAGTTTGATCATGACAGTGACGACCTGTGAAGAAGACGTCACATGTTTGATTCCCATATCAGCTGAGTTGTCAAAATAAAAGCCTGTCACCACAAGTCAAACTGCAAAAAAGAAACGGAGCTGATGAAAGTTTACAGGAAATTCTGTCCATAAATATTGTTTATATTCAAAGTGTATCAGCTTGTGCTGAAGAAATTAGTGCCTTTATCAATCAGTCAGTCAACAGAAAAGGAGTTTGACTCTTTACATGGTCGCTAACTGATACTAATCCTGCTGAGTAGTTTTTGCTTTCATTGAGTTTGAGGCTAAAAGTTATAGTTTTAAGTGAGATTTGAATGATTTCTAGACTCAAAAAAGGCCTGTTGAGGGGATTTTCTATGTGTTTTGGTCATTTGTCTTGATTGCAGTGTTGCTGTTTCTAGATACTGACTTGTAATTTTTTTAAAATGTTGAATTAAGTTCATTGTTTATCTGAATTTGATTGCAGTAATCTCATTGCAGTGGCAGATTCTTTCATAATTTTAAAGAAAATTAGACTTTTAGTCCCATAAAAGTGCTATAAAATAGACTAAAATGACTCAGGGACATGGATTTGTTCCTTTTCTCTACTTCATATTATTAGAAATGGAACATATTTGGGGTTATTAATGGCTGTTCGGATAAACAAGCAGTTTGAAGACTTGAATGGGGCTCTTGGAATGTGTGATTCACATTTGTCTCAAAGTTTGACACTTTACAGACTAAAACATCTGATTTAATAAAACTCACCAGTAGCTGCTTCTCTCTTTTTTGCACACTTGAAAACATGTAATCACTTTTAGAAATTCAAGTGTCTGAAATCAGTAAACACAGGGAAGGAAGATGCTTGAAAAATGAGAATTATTTAACGTCAGTCCTTCTGTCGGAGATCCTGGCGGTGAAAAAGTGTCGTCTACGTGTTCATGTCAGACTCCTGCATATCGTACATATCGGGTGCTTTGTGGCTACGTGACCTCTCCATTCATCACTCGCCATGGTCAGCTGTCAGCAGAGGGGAAGATGGAAGTAGTAAGTTGGGGCCCTGCGGGCGGATTCGGTTACCACTAAGTTGTGTGTGACACAGGCGGTTGGATATCAGTGTCACCAACTACTCAAACAAGTGAAGATCCCCGGTCAATCTGGGCCGGGGGATGCCTTTACCTCGCCGCCTCTCAGGTTCACGCTCTCTCCGTTATTGGGTCATTGTCTCACTCGGCGTGTGTGGGGTCAGTATTTTCCACTATCCGCCTGGGAGGGGGTGGAGTGTGTGTGTGTGTGTGTGTGTGTGTGTGAGGGAGGCACAAAGGAAGGAGGGTATCAGTGTTCAGCAGCTTCTTCTGATGAGGCTGTCAAGGTCGGAGCATTTAAAAGGCTTTTAAAAAATGTCACCACACCTCCTATTTTTATTCCTCTGTGTCCAGAAATATCAGCTCTCCAGGCACAAAGCTTTCATTGGTCGATTAAGTTTGTTGTTTTGATATTTGTGGTCACTGATTCGTGCATCACAGACACCAACACACTGATATTTAGATCATTCAATGGATCCTTTAGTTGTTAAAATGTCTAGAACACTGAAAAAAGTGTGAAGTCCAAACATGTTCAGTTCAAAATCAAAAAAAACAGAGACAGAAAGCAAAGTCTGACATTTGAGAAGCTGTAAGCAGACAGTGACTTTTATATATGTTTACTCAATTAATCACTTTTATTCAATCAGAATCAGGTGTTTTTATATTTTAATTGTACCAGTGTTTGTCTACTGTGATTGATAAGTTCATGGCCAAAGATGGAGGGAGTCATTTTTAGAAAAGCTAACACATTAATTTTCCTGCAAACACACCCACTTGGTTTGGCGGTTGCAGAGCGCGAGGATCACTTCTTCGGTGAAGTCGGCGGCGGCGGCGTCTCGGTTTAGTCTGAGTGTGTCAAATTAGGTGATCAGGGTGGAGTCTCTCAGACAGCGTCGGCTTCCAATTTTCAATTATCCGAAACAAAAAAAACCCACAAACGTCATTAACATCAAATTTTCCGCACGCTGCTCGTACATGTAACAGGAGACTCCTCTTTGCTCTGCCTCAGGTCTCGATTAATCAATTGATTAACTCTTAAACATGACATTTAATGCCTGTTGATCCTGGAAGAGGAATCATTTCTTTAAACATTAATTTTTTTTCCGTTCACTGGGTCAAGTTTTGTCATCTGCTTTAATCATTTTACACGGCTGTATGTTCCACAACCTCCGGGGTCAAAGGGCATCTTATGACAGGATTAATTCTGACATGTTATTTTATTTCTATAATGATTTAATTGGAGTCAGTCTGTCGTTTTGTTTTAACTGATAATTAATGGATCATCCTCGAGACTTGAAGCTTCGGTTTTCCAGGATGTGAGACGACCTCGTCCTCCTCCACAGTCTGTCGTTTGTACTCTGGCGTGTTGTTGGCGGCAGACTGTGCTGACAGTCACAGAGTGTGTGTGTGTGCATGTGTGTGTGTGTGTGTGTGTGTGTGTGTCCCGTAGCCTCTGGTGCTGCTATAGTGGACTCCTTCGGTCGGGGCCGGCGTATCTGGGCCACTGGTCCTGACATGAATTAGCGGCTGAAACAAAACGAGAAAGAGGGACATTGTTCCGGCCTCTTCATCGCCGATCGTCCCCCCTGCATGTTCACCCCTCCGGCTGTTTGCTTCTTTAGTGACATCTTTTTTCATGAAAAGGACGGAGGGGGGGAGGAAAGGGGGGAGGGATTGACCGACTGAAGATGATGGGGTAGAGAGAGGAAGCAGCCCCTCCCCTTTGAAATAAAAAATCCTCCACCCGTCTTCGCTGTGATGTTTCTGTCATGAGGGAAGTGTATTTTTAGGATACAGAAACTTAAGATTTTTTTTTTTTTTAACAGAAGTGAGCAAGTGAAAACAAAGCGCTCACTTCTTCTCCTCTTCCTCCTTTACTGGGGGGGGGGGGGGGGGGGGGGGGGGGGGGGGGGGGGGGGGGGGGGG
>JAPZDV010000007.1:2060574-2071430 GCA_029814665.1 Acanthurus lineatus | reverse complement strand
CATAACACACACACACACACACACACTCAGTGCAGAAGCAGCCAGTCTAAGTTGGAGAGAATCAGACTCTGCAGTCAAATATAAAGTTCTTCAGAGAGAGTAAATCAACAGAGGAGATTGAATCTAATTTTTAATAATAAATCTTATTAGTGTGTGTGTGTGTGTGTGTGTGTGTGTGTGCAGCAGCTCTGTGCGTACAGTGTATTCTCAGCAGATCTGTGTGTTGCTGGCGGCTGTTCCTGCTGTGCTGAAGCAGTAATTTATTCATTGAACAGGTGAAGGCGGTGAGGAGTGGGCTGCTCTCTGCTCGTCTAATGAAAACCCAAATCCCTCTGACTCCTGTAAATTGGTTAGGAGGTGTCAAGTGTCTCCCAACACGCCCCCACCCACCGAACACCCCCCCACCACCATCACACACACACACAGAGAGTCGACTTATAACAACAGCAGAGACACTTTGATCCTCCAGCTCCTTCAACAACACATAAACACACACTTCAGCTCGGTCACACACACTGAAATATGTATATACATATACACACACACACACTCAGAACACACACACACACACACACACTCATGTCAGACTGTGCCGAGTCTCGGCCCCATCTGTCTGCGAGCTGCCGGCTGTGACATTTCAAACTGATTACAAAGACAAAGATTGATTATGATGATGTCCGTTTCTTCTCGCTCATCGCGGAGTCACGGCGGCTCGCTGGGCTCATTAATCATCGCCGCGTCGTCTCCAGCTGATGGAGAGAAGCTGCAGCGCCACGAGGAGGGTCGAAATCTTCTTCAGGCTGAACTCATCATGTTTGAGTGTCAGTGTGTGTTTAGTTTTGGCTCAGATTTTGAGTTTTGATGGTTAAGAAGGAGACGGAAATGCAGCGTCACAGTTAATCGCAGGTCTGATACCTGCAGCAGAGCGCCGGCTGAAGGCCAGTCATCTCGTTTTTGTTTACAAAATATCACCAAATTTAAAAAATCACACTCCCTGCAGTTTGCTTAAGTTTTAAAAAATACTAGGATGCAGAAACATTGAGTGAAATCTTTGTTGTCTTATTGCACAAGTCATCTTCCTTTGAATTAATATTGTTAAACTTAAATCCGGTAAAGATTTGAAATTTGCATGAGCTGAGATTAACTCGTGCTCAATGAACTGATCTGTAACTGGATGGAAAATGATGTTTTTCTTAGTTTGTTGCCTCCAAACATCCAGTTGACTTATCAAATCTTGTTTAAAGAACCTAAAAACTGGATTTATCATCGACTACTGAGCAGCACTGAAGATCATCTTCATCTCAAACACACATATTTAACACACACGACTCTTCATCAGGCCTGTAGCGAGAAACCTTGCTCATCTCATAGAAAAACCTCGCAGTGCTGCTCTGCAGAAACCAGCTGATCTTCATCCTCTGGAAATTTAGTTTCATGAGGTTTGAAAGCTGTCATTGCAGACAGTTTCCGTCAGAGCGTCTCTGTCTCGTCAGGCTCTCACTTCATGATGGTGTTACATGTTCTCGTACTCGCAGAAAGAGAGAAATAAGAAACTGAAGCTGTGAAAATGCTGCTGTGAGAACATCTGTCTCTCTCTGGAAGTTTACATTGCAAAGACACTTTAAACTCCCCAAAAAAACCTCAGTCAAAAGGAGTCAGGAAGCGGGAAAAACAGGATGCAGCAGGGATTTTGGATCATTTGGATCCATGTGGGCTCAGAGGCAGAAGGTCTGTCAGAGACTCTGTAACCTCAGGCTTTAATCAAGTCGTTCACATGTCAACGCTCTCTGGTTATTTCTGACATTTTTTAAGAGCAAACAGTCAAATGAAAAAAGCTTTCTGTCGTGGTGTTTTTTGTTCTTGCAGATGATGTCAGGAACGTTTGCTTTTGAATGTCATCGCTGTCACCTGATCAAAGCCGAAACGAAAACAGATAAACGCTGCCTCATTTGGAGAAACAGTTTGAAACCTGCTTGTTGTGAACACTCCCTTCAGATACCTGTAACAACACGGCCTCCCGTCTGACTCACCAGTTTCTCTCCTCTGCATCTTTTCTGTCGCCGCCGACTTTTCCAGGAGCTTCAGTTTTGACATTCCCGACAGATTCCCGTCTTTCTGTTTCAAGTCAGGTTGCTGTGACTTTTAGATCTCAGTGGTTTTATCTTTTAACTGGATGAATGTTGGTCACCTGATGTTTGGATTTCATGTTATCAGAGAAACAAGCTGCAACGTTTCCCCCAATTTCACACACTAATTTTTATCCTCTGACCTCCTGCAAAACAGTTTCACCTATTTTTTCTTCGGTTTAGCTCAACTAAAACTTGAAAACACTGAATCTTTCTGCATGTTAGCATGTTGTTTTCTATTTCAAATCAGTGCTAATATTAAGGTCGCAGAGGTAGAGATTAGCATTTTTGTCAACGACGCGCTAAGTTACTGACTGTTTTTGTGTTTTTATATTAGCTTATTCAGATTTGGCTTAAACAGATCAGAGATGCTGTTTTGTTCTCACTGCTCTCTATGACATTTGCTGAAAATGTTATAGTTATTTACCTCCAGTTAAAGTTATGTGGACGTGCACCAGACTCCATTTAAAAAAAAGCCTTTTAAATGCTACAAGGCAGCAAACAGTCATATGTCAACTCAGGAGGCAGTTTTCTCTTGTGTGCTGTGATTTATTTGACATGTAAGTAACACAGTAGTCATGATATTTGTTCCTGGTTTTCTTTACTACTTTTTGAAGATGGAAATGGCATAATTAACAAATAAACTAGCTTTAAAAGTGGTGTATTCTCTCTGTAAATAAATGCTGTGTTTTTACTCAAACTTGTGCCGATGTGAGGAGGATGTTGTGTGGATCCAAAAAGAGGAACTGATGGATTTTATTCAGGGAGTTTTTGTCGGCATGCGAGTTGATAAAGTTTAAAGTGTTAAATCTGTAAATGGAATCTGGTGTGGCGGTATGTGAACTGGGTTACTGGGTTCATATTAGTGTTTAGGAGTCACGTTTCAGGGCTTAAAGTCTAATCAAGTGTGAGATAGATTGTTTTTCTCCAGGATTTTCATGTAGAAATGACAAAAACAGTGTAAATCAAGGTAGAAGACAGACTCTTGTTATATTTTAAAGGCTGCTATTTTCACCCAGATAGACGTGTGGATTCACCAGTGGAAAATACTGGAACTTATCCCCCCACCTCCCAAAATCCCAGCACCATAAAATTACCTTTAAAGTGAAGCACTTTAGCTCTGTACCTTCTTGTTTCATGTTTCTGCCTTGTGTCTCTAATCTCTCCCAGCACCACTCTGTAACCTCCCCTGTAATCTTCCCCTGCAGCCCTCAGTCGCTCTGAGTCAGACTTGGGTCATGGGAACTCACAGCTGCTCGTCCGGCCCCATGCAGTTGACGGACAGCGAGCTCCGTTTCGGTTTGTTTGCTGATGCCCGTGAAAAAAAAAAAAAAAAAATCAGCCCCTGCACCTGAAACAATCCAGAGCTGGAGTTTGTTGCTGTGGGATGGAGGAGTCCGTCTCCTCTGGAAAGTAGGGCATAGTGTGCAGGCATGCTGGGCTCCACAGAGCGCGCCATCAAAGCGCCGGAGAGCGTCGAGTAATTAATATAATGTTGCTCACACACTCGTCTTAGTGAACATTCAGAATGCAAACAGCTGCGAAACACATTAATGCACACGCAGACACGCAGATGAGAGCTTATATTCTTAGAGGCTCATATTTGGTTTTATATTAAGAATGAAGATTAGATTCTGTTTTGAGCTGCAAGTCGTTATTACGTGTTAAAGTTGATTGCGAGAAGCTCCGACGTTTTTCCCTGACGCTTCAGTTTAAATGCACGCAGAGTTCCTCACAGATCCCTGCAGAGAGGAGGCAGGAAAAATGAATAAATTTCCCTTTTGGATATCAATAAATTACCACACAAAGTGTCCTTGAGCAGGTTCCAGGGGTGCTGACCTCGCCGTCGCCGCCGCTGAGCCGAGAAGCAGGCGAACCCTCTGGGATCGATACTGTGTCAGAAGGTGATCGAGAGTATTAATTCCTGCCTGATCCAGGAATGACAAAGGCAAAAAAAATAATAAATAAAAACAGGCTTTTGGTTTGTTTGGCTGTGAAAGCAGATGATCATGAGAAAGCAGAAAACCAGTCGGGTGAAGTCTGAGCGATGGGCTCTGTGGGTTTCCAGGTGAATGTTTTGTTCCTCCGTGGCTGCACTCGTTAACCAGCCTCGGGCACACGGAGGCTAATCGTTGACAGCAGTGTGGGAACGGGACTGATTTTCCCATCGTTACTCAGCTTTTATGCAAAATGTGTGTGTGTGTGTGTGTGTGTGTGAGCATGTTGGAAACACTCATGCGTGTCTGTTTATGAGTGACGGCAGCTCATATCTGAGTTTCTGTGTAAACTCCACATCGTGTCACGTCCGCAGCTCGTCGTGGGCATATCTGAGTTTCTGTTTGTGTGTGTGTGTGTGTGCGTGTGTGTGTGTTTGTGTGTGCGTGTGTGTGTGTGTGTGTGTGTGTAAGTGTGTGTGTTAGCATGCACTGTGATAACCTCTGCCCTCTCTCTCTCTGTGTTTCAGCGAGCATACACCGTGATGGTGGAGGCGTGGGACAGAGACAACGGCACACACAGCAGCGGTAAGGGCGCCCCCTCTGGACACTTTGAAAATAAATCATCTTTTGCACTTTTTTCTCCTTTTAAAATGATTTCTGTTTGTTTGTTGTTGTTGCATGTCACGACTCTTCTCAGGTCAAAGTACTCGTCTCACACTTTGACTCACCTGGCAGGTGACTTTGGCTTCGACTTCTTGGGAATAGCTTTGTATTATCTCATGAGTCAGGTTTCAGCTGATTGCACAAACTGCATGTGACGACATGGTTTATTTTTTTTATTAATTTTATTTTGATCGTCATGATTAGTCAGATTTATTTTCCCACGATTATGTCAGTTTATTTTTTTTTTAACAAGACCTTTTAAACAAGACCGACAGCTCAGTCACAGCGGTGAAGAAGTGGGTCATAATACGTCGATATTTGTTTTTAATGGTCACAATCGAAGACGAAATAAAACAATCAGCCATTTCAAGGCTTTTTTAAACATGTTTGTCTCAGTATCTTTGGGAATTCGGAAACTTTGACTGTTAAAAAGATTTAATGACACTAAACAGGAAACTGTGGATTCTCAGCAGCTGTTGATGTTCAGCTTTTATCAAACATGATTATTTTCTGCTCAGCGATCTGTTCATCATCTGTCTGTCCTGCTCATCAGAAGTGCTTTACAAAGAGGCGTGCGTGCAGGAACATGGATGGTAAAACAAGAACCAGTCACAGTTTAAAACTGGTTTCAGATCAGAATCATGGGCATATTTTTTTACCTGGAGTTGCACTAAAAGCAGAATCTATTAGCATCACTAACTTCTTATTTATTTCCTCCTCTATAAAGAGACATTATGTGATCGGTGTATGAGAGAGAAGTGGCGTGCGTGTCGTGTTGTTGGCATGAAATCCTGATGATTTTTGTCCAGTCACAGCGATGATCGCAGGAAGCTGATGAGTTCGGTTGAAATCTGCCTGCGTGATGGTTTCTTTTGTACACAGCTGCATCCTGTTTACACGCTCGTCTCATCCGAGTCCGTCGGGTTACGCTCTCTAACGCCGCTGAGAGGAAGACGGGTTAATTTCAGGATGTAATCTATGTGATGAGACAGCACAGGAGCTGCTCGGCGTCAAGTGTCGTCGGCCATGTTCCTTCCTGCCGACTGCGGCACCAACGAAGAAGAGCAAATGTCCAACAAAAACACCTCATTGGCTGATTTTTTTTAATCTACTCATCTAAAACTTCCCTTTCACACAAATTCCTCCAGATTTGTTCAGGATCAATCGACACAAACTGCTGAAGAGCTGAGACACTTTTATGAAAATGATTCCTTTAAGTTTCTCAGTCACTGTTGAGCTCTGGCTTGGACTTTCCCCTCAGATATGCGACTCTTGATTGACAGGTAGTTCGCATGTGCTCCTCCCCCATCACCCCCCTTCCCTCAGGGTCACTCAGACTGTTTTCGGCTCTCCTCTATATTAAGCCTGCGAGAGCGTTGCATCGTTAAGCCATTAATTACGGAGCACGGCTCTCGTTCTCTGATGTCTGTCTCCTAATTAGCGTCCGACAGCTGTCCGGCTACCGCACGCCGCTTCGTTATCCTGCTGCGCCGTGACAGGCTGGCGGCTCAGGGACGACCTCAGTCTTTGCTCTCTGGACCACCTGTAGAGGTGACGGCGTGTCGACTCAGCGCTTTATGAGTCGTCACGGAGGCGAGGCTGCGAGCCATCGACAGCCTGGAGGTGCTGATGCCTCGTGTCCTGTCTTGCAGACTTGGCCTGAAGTATTTTCTTATTACGTGATCACAAGTTTGATGCCTGAATCTGTCAGCGAGTCTGACGGCAGCCAAGCGTCCTGTCAGAGATCCGACCTGATTGCTTCAGTGTGGTTTTACCTGTTAAGGTAAAACTATTAATTTTGATTAATAATCACCAAAGTTCCTTCATGGATTGTAGGTTTCAGGAGGCGTTTCGGAGTGAAGTGTTGTTATGAATTTCTTAGTGTGGATGGTGATTGATAAGTTTATGGCCTGAGGTCAAAAGAATGAGTTATGCAGCTCATATTATATGCAAGTGCTTGTAACTCTCTGAGTGATTTTGCAGTTTAAAGTTAATAACTTTTGTAGTTTTTTCTGTTTTGGGTGATTCGTTCAGTTATTCAGGAAAGTAGGTGTGAATTTGTCCAACATTCGCCCTGATTTGACTCCATCAGACCACCATCTCTTCCCCGAGATGAAGATGCAGCTCAGCAGTCGACATTTTGATTGTGACGATGATGTCATCACCCCTGAAGACCACTTCCTGGATATCTGAAACGCCGTCGTCATCCACAACAAAGGGCTCCAAAAGCTCCACGACCACCACTGTGTTTCCTTCAAAAGACTCGTTTTATCTGAGGCCGTGAACTTATCAATCACTCCTCGTCTCTTCTTTCACCGCCTCAGTCTGGGATTTCCTACATTTCTCGGGAATAACGTTGGATAAATTTCAGAGAGCAGGCTTCGACCTGCAGCATCCAGCTGTGCGTGTTAGCTGCAGGTGGAGCAGACATTACTGATACTGTAGCTTGATTAGAGAGTGAGAGTTGTCATGTGTTGCAAGCAAGCCAGGTGTGCACAGGAATAAGAACCTCGGGACGTCCCAATCAAGTTTGGTTTCGCCCGCCGGCTCGTTTGGAGTCGTCTGTTTGTCTGCCAACACAAACCCTCCAAACACTGTACTTTTTTTTTTTTTTTTTAATCTTAAGTGGATTTACAGTAAAACAAAAGTGTTCAAGTGGCAGAATTTGCTTCTTTTGCAAGTCTTATTTTACACTTATGATTAATCTGATTATCTTTTTGAATAAACCGTTAACTTTCTGCGAAATGAAAGTGTCAAAATAATGAAGAAGTGCAGTAAAATGTTTAAATTTTAGAAGCTAGAGGCCAAATTTTTTTTCATTTTTGCATTAAAAAACGACTTCTCAGTTGTCTCAGCTGGTGCCGAAGGATTTCTACGAATGAAGTAATCAACTAATTTTGTTTTAACGGTTTAATTTTTCAATCGTTGTTACTCAAATGTGTTTGAGGTTTGATCTGTTGGTCTGAAGACGTTTGCTTGAGCTGTGGGAGCGAGAGGTTCACAAAGGATTTGGAGAATCGATCGACCTGCTTTCTGCCTGCTTCCCACTGTTTGTTACTCACTTTCTGCAGTTAGAAAATCATTCCTGTGAAAATAAGTTTAAAAAAACAGAAACTGATCATTCTTTATATATTATAAATTGATCCAATTACATGTTTCTTGATGGTGTCTGCACCAAACTGGCAGGATTAGCTGGAGACATTCCCAATAAGGAATCCAGTCTGCCGAACGGCGAACACGATGGCGTCATGATAATGATTTTAATGATAGAGGGATTATGGAAAGGTGGCTCAAGGTGAGGGCATGCAGGGAGCTTCCTGCCCTGCGTTTCAGTGTGTGCAGCCGGAGTCTTTGTGCGAACAGGTCCGGGCAGCAGGTTTGGAGAGGCCCCAGGAAAAAAAAAAAAGACAGCTTTGTGAAGACTGTTTATGCTTCAGGAAGCCCCCGCCTGTTTAAAAACAAAGCAGAAGAGGCAGGAGAAAAGAGGACGGAGCTGTTGTTGACTCTGTGGGCTGGTGTGGAGCTTCGAAGAGGGGGAGAGATGCACCGATACCGGCTTTCTGTCAGATATTACAGCGGTGGAGCATAAACCAGGAGCTAAAGGGGATCCTGATGCCATAAATGCCCACTGAGGCACTGATTGTCGATTAATCCGCCGCTGAAAATAGTCCCTTAATATGCAGCATTTGCTCATGTTTGAGCAACTTCTGCAAAAACAAGAAGCTGCTGATTTTTAGCTGCAAGTTATTAATCTTCTCTCTTAAATGATAATAAAATAAAATACACTTGTGGGCTTTTTTAGACTCAGATCTTCTGCAGGAGCTCACAGACTCAGAACATATTTAGAGACAAACTATTACAGTTTGTTTAGTTCAAAAACAGACAAAAACAGAAAATACTACAAGCCTGATGCATGGACAGTTTGTGGAGTTTATTTATGGGTTTCAGAATGAGTTTTGTTTCTGTTTTGGTGCTGAAACTCCTCCTTTGTGTTGGAAAGAAGCAGGCACAAACACTCCCCACCCAGGATTATCATTATGCCATCTGAAGTGTCCTGATGCTTTCAGCTCCGCCCGGCTGGAGCGCCAAGCAGGTTAAAACAAATCGACAAGAGAGAAAAGAGAAAGAAAAAATCTCTTTATCATCTCAGCCTCTTTTTTGTCCACTCTGAAGCAGAAACTACACAAAACAAACCCTTTCATTCCAAATGTGCCTTTACAATTATTTTATCTGTATAACAAAGACAAACGAGGGTCACAAAATGGTCAAATGTGCCTTCAACAAAGAAACCAGAGCAGGAAAAATCACCGTCTTGTTTAACTGCTTTAAGCTCATGATCACATTAAAGTAGGAAATAAAAAAGGTTGGGAATCACTTTCATAATAAACAGGATGCCAGAGTATTAGAGCTGACACACACACACACACACACACACAACCTGTAAATATCTGCAGTATTTCAATTTTAGTCGAAATAATTTCTAAATAAGTACATTTATCCTCACTTCTGTCTGTTTTTAGATCAGTTCATAATTTAGTTTCCTTTCCCTGAGTCAATATTTTTTGCTGCAGACTAAAATTTGGCAACTTGAACAAACAAAATCGTCAAATGTCTAATTTAATTTGTTCTCATTTACTCATTTTATGATCATATTTTTTACTGATTTAAATAAAAATTAGGGCCATTTCTCATCATTTTATCTGATTAAGTCTTTGTATGGCTGCTTTTCTTGAAAAATGTGTTCAACATTTCAGAACTTTGGTTTGTTTTTTTTGTTAAATTAAAAAGATTCTTTGCAAGTAAAAACGTGTGTAATTCGCAAAGTAAGGCGAAAGTTTTGAGCTGCTTTTAATTTAAGTTGTTTTAAGACCTTTTTTTAACGTTATCAAACACGTCCACGTGGTTCAGATGGGACGTGAAATGTGACTGTGCATCTTTCTTAAAAAAAACCATCAGCTGAAGGGAAACATCATCATGACCTGATGCATTTGAACGCAGCCTTCACTGCAGTTCAGGGATCAACCCTGTTACAAGCTGCAAGCTGTAAGGAGGTCAAAGGTCAACAGGCGCACAGAGCCCCTTTTATAAAACACCGCAGCTCGTCGCGTGAAACCAAAAAACTAGAAAAAGCCCCTCGTGCTTCGTCGGTAAAAGGAATCTTCACACGGACAGTCGTGCTGCTCTCGACTCGATCAGCTGCTCGGATCTGAAGCCCCTCTTTGTTTATGTAAGCCGGTTTCATGTGGCCCACTCTCTGCCGCTCTCCCTAGTAACAACGGCCTCTCTTAGCGCTCAGTCTCCTCCACTAACGGAGGGAGCTCATGATTGGTCTATATTTTTATATCTAATTGCTGGAGATGAACAGCAGTGAGTGAGTGCCTGGGTGTTTCAGGTGGTGGGTGTGGGTCTGAAATCTGTGGCAGTGTGTTAGATCGCAGAGAGACTCAGTAAATCAGGACAACGTGAAAAAGGGCTTTTTTTTTTCTAAACTGGGTTTTTTTTAAATCTTTTTCTGCAGCGTCAAACTTCAGCAGTTATGATGGTGATGATAGTGAAATAAACACAAGAGTGTTTGTGCTTTTATTCTAACATGATTCATGTTTTTTAAAATGAATGTAAAGGAAAACTGTGATTTAAAGGTCGAAGCCGAAGTTCAGGATTCAATTTTTAAGTTAATTTTGAAATAACTCATCAGTTTTTTAAGCTTTAATGAGAAAGAATCAAACATTTTTTATACACTTGGGGTTTTTCTGCCACAGCCTGATTTGGTTTGTTAAAGCAAGTGGCTTAATGGTGGCTAATGCCTGCAAGCTGTACACGGACATCATGGATTATCACACCGGATTGTTTGTAACACAGGACTTTTTGGGAAGTTTTTGGAAATTCTTTAGCAGGCGAAGGATAAAACCATCTGCTTAAGCTGATCAGAAGAAGAGTGAAGACATTTTGGGCTTTTCTGTCCGTGAAGAAATGCTCTGCAGATCTGATATAACTGATGCTATAGCAGCAACTATGCTAACCTTTAATGCAAACAGTTGTTTCCGTTGCTGGTCGTCACATCAAACCACGCCCTTAGCTGCCATTGGTTCCTCATATGATACTGATAATTCTGAACCACTGAGGTTTGAGC
>JAPZDV010000007.1:2039688-2058992 GCA_029814665.1 Acanthurus lineatus | reverse complement strand
CCCCCCCCCCCCCCCCCCCCCCCCCCCCCCCCCCCCCCCCCCCCCCCCAGCAGAAAAAGCATTTCACCAAGCAGGAAAAGTGAAAAAGCCTTTTGGTTATCAATCCCTCGCAGACTTCACTCCTACACACTCTGTTTGTTCTTTCCTTAATTTTCTTCTTCTTCCTCCAGTTTTCCTCTTCTGTTTTTTTTCTTCTTCTTCTTCTTCTTCCACATTCTTGGTTTGAACGGAGCAAAGTCAGACCGGAGGTTTCACCTTCCCTCTGATCTGACTTTCTTCGAAGTCTCATGGACGGTCTTATCTCACTCAACACCAGGTTGTCGGGTCAAATCCCAAAACTGGAATCTGCCCTTCTCCGAGGAATGTCATTCACAATTTCTGTTGTTTAGACTTTCCTATCTGACTGACCCAAATACTTAACCTGTCAAGTGCTCAAGTGTTTTGTTTTGTTTTTTTTATGCAGCGCTGTGAAAGCAGTCAGGTTGACGTCTCGTCCAATCACAGAGTTTGTTCGAGACGCCCTTTTCCAAACACCAAACATCCAAGTTATGGATTTCGTTTGCTTGTCTGTCCTCATGCAAGCTGGAAGCTTTAGCTCATCTTGCTAACAAGAATGCTATTATGTTGTTACCTCCAAGGCTTCATTAGCCAACTTATTTTACATATAAAAATGCCTCATTCACAGCTGGAAAAGCTCCTGTATTGAATTCCCATGACGGTCCCAGATGTTCCGGCATCCACATTTAAAAACTAGCTTTCTCTCCCATAACTCAAACAAACTTATTATGGAAAAAGATCAGCTGTTTTAAAACGAGTCAGCAAGAAACCTTAAAAAAACATCTAGAGAGCTTATTTTAAAACAAGCTCATACACAGATAGATACGTTATTGTCATTCACAGCATGAAAAGCATGAAGGACAAGAGTTGCAGAACTCAGGTCGTGCCAAGTAACCACCTTAATAATAAACAAATACTAATCTAAAACCTATTTGCTATTATAATTAAATAAAATTAAAGTTAATACAGCCTAAAAATAAACTCATGGAGCTAATGTTAGGTACCTTTGCTAGCTAGCTAAAGATGCTAAAATAATAATAAACAATAAAATAAAATATATATTAAAAAACATCAGTTGAAAACGAGATGCAGCTTTCGTCTTTCTGCTGTTTGAACTGAAGGACTCATTGTTAAGAAGTAAAGAGTGGAGTGGTAAATCTCGGGCAGGACACAGGAAACAGTCTGCAGACATAACAAGCATTTAAAAGTTATTTCCTGTGATTAATCAAAAAAGAACTCGTGTTGTGTTTCTGTTTTAACATGTTTGCATCAATCTGTCTGTCTTCCGTCCAGACGACGAGCTGCTGATCGAGCGAAGCATCCACAAAGGGATGATCAACCCCGGGGAGGAGAAGCAGTCGGTGGAGTTTAAGAGCTCCACCGCCAGCTTCGAGTACACCATCCGCGTCCGCTGTGACGAACATTACTACGGCAGCAAATGCAACAAAGTGTGTCGTCCCCGAGACGACTACTTCGGCCACTATGTGTGTGACCAGTTTGGGAACAGAGAGTGTATGGAGGGCTGGACGAATCTCACACACAGCTGCAAGACAGGTACAGAAACACACAGGCTGATGGATGACCATCACATGATTCATCACATAATATTCAACCTTTAGTTTCCTTTTCCTCCCAATAAGATGATAAAATATGTCAAAGCTTTATGTTTTCTCTTTTATTTTAAAGTCTTTTCAGTTATTTAGTTAACTGATCAACTACTATTACGGTTTCCCTAATTGTATTTAACGTTCCTGATAATCATTTATTGCTTTTTTTTGCTGTTTTGGTTAAAAAAAAAGAGGAGGAAAAATATAAATTTGATGCAAATTGTGCAACAATTGAACAATTGTGCAACTTCAATGAAATATTAAAGCTATAAACACTTAAACTGCAGCATGCTCGTGCTACAAACAGTGTTTTTAAATATAAAATCTCAGACATATTTGTATTTTTTACCAACTGTGCCTCATTTAACCCCTTTGTTTTACTCCAAAATGGAGTTTTTAATCTCCTTGTTGTCCTTTTTAAGAAAAGATTGTGAGCGTTATTGAGGTCAATGTCAAGTGTCACTTTGCAAGAATCCGAAGAATGTTTGGAAACTCGTCACTGCTGGAGGCACCTTTTCATTTTTCCGACAATGACTCTGCCATCCATTGTTACCACACACACACACAAGATTCTCTGCCTTTCCACAAACACGGAAACACAGGAAATCACATTTTAATGATTTCACCACCTGAAAAACAAGGTGCCAGACGAGAGTCGAAGACACGATGTGCTGCTGCAGTTTTTCAGAGATGCCAATGAAATGACGAGTCTCGTCCCAGATTTTGAACAGGAAGTAACACAAACTTGTCACTTTCTCTCTCTTTTTTTTTTCCCAAAAGCCATCTGCAAACAGGGATGCAGCCTCGAACACGGGACGTGCAGCGTTCCTGGAGATTGCAAGTGAGTCGCTTCCTCCGTTTCTTCTCTTATATTTCTGTTTGTTTGTTTCGCTGCGTTCAGCGAGCAGAGCTGCTGTCTCCTCATGTAAAATATGCTCCTGTTTGGATGGAAAAACCCCCACTGTAAGAGTTTGACAGGAGGAGGGGAGGGGGGTTGTTGATAACATACCAAGCAGCCGAACCCCCTACACACACACACACACCCCCCCTGCCCCATCCTAGTTCTGTGAAGTGCCCCCCCATCCCTCCACCTCCATCCCTCAGCTCCAGAAGCCATTGTTCTGCTTCCTGTTCTAAAGCTGGCCTGCACACACACACACACACACACACACACACACACACACACACACACAGATAGAGAAGCCTGTTTTTTTTTTTTTTTGCTATATGTTTCCTCCCTCAGCAGCGGAGAGGCTCTCTGTGCCCCCCCCCTCCACCTCCTCCAGCCCACATCACCTCCTCCATCCTGGGCCTTGTTATGGCTGCAACTTGCCTGTTTTAAAAGAGACAACATGCAGGGAGGCAGGCATGATGGGGGGGAAAGAAAAGAGGAGGGTGGGGGGGTTAAAACTCTGCCAAACTGACACCTTCAACATTCACATGAATAAATGCATTAAAAGCTCCAGCTGATATTAAAAACACTTTAACACCTGAAGGTTTTCGACCTCGGGGGCGAGAAAAAAGAGCTACTGTTGCCTCCTAATTGGCCGGCTGACTGACAGGCAGGTAATGTGGCGCTTTGCTGCTGTAAGTGTTTATGTTTCTGCTCCGGTGTCAGAAAGAGTTAATGAGATTACAGGCAGAAACAGGTTGACACCGCTGAGACTGTAAACGGGCTGTAAAGTGTGTTTCGGTGATATTAAGGCGTCAGTCACCCAAAGAGGGATGAACGAGGAGACAAAACATAAAGAAACTTTTTTAAAAACTCCAGATCTTCACTCTGGATTTGCAGATAATTCAGGTTTAATGTGCATCAGTTTAGTTTGTTTTGAATCTTAAACTTGTGCTGCCACTTCAGGGCAACAGAAGCAAGAAGAACTCAGTATTTTAACACACAAATTAAAGAGAAAACTGATAAATTTAGGATTCTGCATCTCGTAAAACACTTTCCTGGTTATCTTTGGACCTGCTTTGTTTAGACAGAAGAAGTTTTTTCCTTAAAAACTTTCAGCACCACAGAGGAAATGCCACGGTGGCGGTTAATTAGCTGCGTTTAACGAACATTTCTTGGCAGGTCGAGTTGAAGCTTGAATGTTAAAGTGATGACAGCTGAAAAAAACAAACATTTGCAGTGAAGAAAAAATATAAACACCTTAAAAAAACCCATAAATACTCGGATTAATTGTTAAAATAACAAGAAAATCATTAGAGTGTCTTTGCTGTCAGATTGAATTCATCATGAAAACACACACACACACACACGGAGGACATTAACACACACAGCTGCAAAGTCGAGTGTGTGCATTTTTTTTTAAAAAAGGCTGAGCAGGCGTTTGTTGCTGCAGCAGTTATGAGCTCAGGAGGCAGCAGAGAAATTTAGATTTGATTACATGTAGAGCAGAGCTGTACATTTAGACACACTGCACACACACACATAAACACACACACATGTTGTAAATGGGAGGAGAGGGGAGGAAGGTGAGAGATGGGAGGAGGAGGGGGGAGGTGAAGGTTTCATTCTGAGGCAGGTTTCATTTAGTTTGTGAGAAAAAAAAGAAAATAAAGCTGACATTTTTCATTGGAAATGGCCGGAGGATTGAAAGAGGGAGGAACACCCTGGAATGTGCCTCAACATGTGATTTGGAGCTTCATCGCAATCAGGGGCACACACACACACACACACACACACACGTACACACACACACACGTAGACACACACACACACACGTAGACACACACACGTAGACACACACTGCCGTGAAAGAGGAAGACGATGGATAACATTCAGAACAAAAGCGTTCTTGTTGTTGATTTTAAAGGGGACAGTCCACATTAATCTTGACTGACACATTAAAAGCATCGCTGTTAGCTTCGATGCTAATTAGCATCCAGACTTCATAATATAACACAATAAAGACATCACACGGGAAAATAACAACAGAAAGCAGGAGTCAGAATGCAAATTCAGTATTTTTTTCTGATGATCCCGACATGAAATGAGTTAAATGTGAGGGTCAACATAAAAAACAAAACCCAGGTTGTAATAAATTGTCATTTTCTTTAAAGAAAAATAAATAAAAAAGCTTAGATTAGCAAATATTCACTGATTCAATTGGAAAATTGGAAATTAAACAATATTTCTGATCTTTGCTGTCACATTAGCATGTAGTTTCCTCTGTTGTCATGGCGATGGCTAAGGCCATCAACATGTGACCTAAGTGCCAAACTAATAAATAACAACAATAAAGTCATGACTAATAAAAGGTTTAAACACCTGAACCTGATCTGAGGCGGCGAGTGAGATTTGGCGTAAAGCTGTTTAAAAGTGCAGCAAATTAACTTTAAGATCATTTTATTAAACACAAAATTTGTTCCTCCTTAAATTAAAAAAGAAAAAGTGTCTGAGCTCATCGAAATGAGGCCAAAACTATAAAAAAAAGAAAAAATGAAATGCCAGTTTGCAAGTTTTATTAAGTTTTTCTCAAGTAAACAAAACCAGAAAACAAACGAGAGAAAAGTAAACGGAGAGAACGAGAAAGAGGCAGAAACTGAAGGGTTAACGGCTGAGAAAAGGAGAGAGAGAAACAGGAAAACAAGCATCTGAGCCTGGCAGAGAAAAACTAAAAATGTGTGTTTGGTATCTTGTTTCTTACACACTCACACACACACACACACACACTCACAACCTACGCTCCCTCATGTGACACTACTAAACATGTAGCTAGGCAACAGCGGGCTAAGTCCGTCCGCTGGATTTGGGCGCGAGGCTCGCCTGTAAATAATTCAGCATACCCACACACACACACACACACACACACACACGCACACACACACTCACACACACACACACACAGCCCCCTCTACCTCTACCCCTGCCCACCGTCCCGTCCTCTGGGTGTGGTTTGTGGAGCGGGGGGTTGTGGGCAAGGCGGGATATTTTCGGCACCGACTGGCCCCTTCCATTGATGGGACGGCAGCAGACCGGCGACGGGGCTTGTGGGTAATGCCACCCTTGGCCTGTGGCTGCTCGAAACCATTTCCCCTGCTCTCCCACACTGCAGCCAGACAGACTGTCCACACAGCCGCCGCCGCCACCGCCACCGCCGCCGCTGCTGCTGCTGCACGGCTGACAGTGTGCAGGGCGACGCCGCCAACCACAGCGCCGTGCGACACCACACACTGTAGTAAACAATGCACAGCACTGTCACACACACACACACTCACACACACTTGCACATGCACGTCCTGCGATGTCAGATCGGAGATGTTGCGGTCGTGCAGGCGGTTAAACGTGTTTCGTCTTACAAACTGTGCATGAAAACAAAACTTGTCGTGCATGTTTTAACATAACCTGCGTTTTTATTAGACGAGTTTTTGATGATTAATATCTGAGAAGTGAACCGACATGATTCATGTTCACAGCAGATTTTCTTTAAAGCTGCCAAATCATAAAAATAATAAAAAAATAAATTAGACACCCTTTTTTTTCTGAGGCCAAACTCACTCTTTCCCCCGTAAAGACTCACTTTATGTTTTCAAAGTGTTTGTTTCTGTGAGAAAATTTACGAGATTAAAACTGTAATTGATGTTAATTAACCTGAACAAGTCAGAGCCCTCAAATGTTACATTTCTAAGATTAAAATGAGAAACCGATCAAAGACTGATTATGTAATCAGGTTTAAAAATCTGATCAGACTTTTATTGATCGTTAGTTTTCAGTTTTTGTGTCTCAGAATCACTTCAGTCGATCCCAGAAAAGGACTGACGTTCGTTTCATCCTCAGTTCAGCACATTTCAGCTCCTTACGAGCCGCTCTGAGGAGTGTTTGGTCAGCGTCCATTTTGAAGTGTTTGTGAGGGGAGGGTGATGGTGGTGGAGGAGGCGGAGGGGGTGGGTTGCTCCTTAAAATAGCCCCCCGACGGGAGAAATGACAGGACAGGTGGGGCAAGGTTACCATTGGCCTTGGAATAACAGAGTGCTGCCATAAACCAACAGATTAGCTAACCCTCCACTGGCCTCCCCCTCCGAGACGGCGAACCCTCGTTCCACAAACCCGCCGCTCATTCCAAGTTTGACCTCGAACGAGCTCACGACTCAGGAAGCTGAGAGAAGACACGCAACACCAGAAACGCAGACATGCGACTGCAGGAAAAAACGGCTTCTCAGCAGGTCGTTTGTGTCTGAAAAAGATGCGTAACGTCTCGTTTTCTGAAGAGAAAACTGAGGAGGTTAGAAAAAACAGTGTGATAATTTAATCCTCAGAGACAGTTTGCTGCATTTTATGATTTACAATCATCTGACTTTTTAAAAAAATGCAATGGAAAGGTGAAGTTTGTCATTTTGGAGAGAAAAAGTTGTTTGTTGAGTCTCATTCTTTGGCCGTCAAATACAGACGAGTTGATGTTTCCAGCTGAACACAAACCAAACCTTTAAAACTGTCAGCTTAGAGTCTTTCGATGGACATATTTCATACACTTTTGTGCTTTTTTAGAGAAAGAAATAATGGAGAAAAATGAAAAAAAAAATCAATCAATAAGCACCATAATCATTAGCTGCAGCCCTGTCACATGTAATGAATAAAGAAATGTGCCCCTGCAGCCTTTTTCTACTGCAAATCAGCTCGTTTCAGAGTTTTTCTAAAAGCTTATTTTTCTTGATTCTGTTTATTGAAATGCGTTGTTAGAAAAGCTCATTTCTACAGAAAAACATGTTGAAATATTTTACTGGACCGTTGGATTCGATCACTTTTTATTGACAATAAAAAGCGGCTCAATGTCGGACAGAAACGACTCAATAAAACAGATTTTTTTCATTCGGTTGCTCATAGCAACTCTGCAATCAAAGATAAATAAAGATGAACGCTTTTATAGTTTGTAAGCAGCATGATAGTGCACACACACACACACACACACTTACAATGCAAACACACACCCGTTGCTCAGGAATGTCCCCTGGCGCTGTGTGTCCCAGGATTAGGAGCTGCAGTGAACGTGTCATCCACCTTGATGAAGTCGTCTTCTTGGGCTTTCAGCCGCAGCTCATCGTGTTTCGTCGTCGTCGTGTGTGAAGAACTTTTCTATCTTTTTCGCAGGAATTCAAACGTTAAAATCGTCTCCGGTGTTCTTCGTGTTTAACTGGCGCGCCGCCTGACATCGAGCGCTCCCCTGTGCTTTCACACATTGCAAAAGTATTTAATTGCTTGTTTGTTATCACTACGTAACAATCGCTGCTTTTCATGGCCAACTCCCCCTGTGATATTCAGTGCATCTGTGTGCCTGATATTCCCTCAGGCCTGTGCTGTAAATAAGAGCACATTCTCCGTGTGCTTGTGAAATCAGACGCTCTTATTTTACCACAAAATCCACTCAGCCACTGTTGCACCCAATAAACTCTGCTTCTCTGTGTGCTGCGTTTAATTAGTGGAGGTGGCACAAGTAAATCCATCTATCTTAACTGATATAAACACAGTGATAATCAGTAGAAAAATGACGACTAATTAAACATGTGTTAGTGAGATATGCTTTAAATATGTGGAAGTAAAATGCTGACAATGAAGAAAACAAGGAAAATCATCTCGTTTGTCTCCAGTTTGGAGTTTCAGTTCAGAAAGAAACAAACAGAGAAGCACATTAATCTCGTCTCAGGTGTAAAGTCTGTATCTCTGTGTGAATAAAAGCTCTGACCTGCTTCCTGCTGTGTGTTTCAGGTGTAACTACGGCTGGCAGGGTTCGCTCTGTGACAAGTGTGTGCCGTATCCCGGATGTGTCCACGGTACCTGCAGCGAACCCTGGCAGTGCACCTGTGAGAAGAACTGGGGGGGTCTGCTCTGCGACAAAGGTCGGACATCTGCAGACATGTTTGAATCTCATTTTAATGTCCGTTTAGCTGCACGATCAATGCATACAGAGCCTCTTTTTTGGATGTCTAGAAAGTCAAAAGCAGCTGGATTTGTTTTAAATTCCTGATGTTCTTTGTTAATGTCCCTGTTAAAAAGCCTCTCCATCTTCAGACGTCTCATGATTTCATTTTTTTTTTTTAATAAGCTTCTCTTGTGCTTTTCAGAAATCCAATTTTTTCCATTCCGTCTTAAAATCAGCGAGCAGAAACTTGCACTGATGTGAAAATGTGCAAGACGTTTTCCAAAAACAAACAAATGAAAAAAAAAAGAGAAAAATTGATCCAGACTTGATTCTCACTTTAATGGATTTCATGCCGTTTGGAAATAAAAGCAAACCACTGGAGGCCTCCAAGAAAAAAAAACTTCAGTCTGATTTATTCTGGATTACATTTGACTTCCAGTAAATGTGCTAAGTCATGCAAAATCCCTGGTATGGTTGCGACTTGACAGTCTTGCGACACACAAGTCGCATGAGGACACTGTGATTGGTCAACACGCGGAGGACTGAAGCAAATATGTTCTTACATTGTGCTGCTCGTAACCCACAATCAGTGCTTTTGTAAGGCCGTAACAACAAGTTACTGTGAATGGCTGCTGTATTTTAGACAGCATGGTTCTGTGTCATTTGCTAGCTGTGTGTTTTACATCCACACACACACACACACACACACACACACACACACACACAGTGCTGTACTGCAGGTCACATCTGTGCTCTTTGCGGTGCAGATCTGAATTACTGTGGGACCAACCGGCCCTGTAAGAACGGAGGAACATGCATGAACACGGAGCCAGACGAGTACAACTGCGCCTGTCCTGACGGCTACTCGGGGAAGAACTGCGAGATCGGTGAGTGTGCGAATCCAACGCGTCTCAAACCAGGTTAAAAATCCAGGTTTTTGTGCCGCGTCACATGGGACCGAGTGATGTGACGGCAGAAATGCGTCCACCGGTAAACGTTTGGAAACTGTTCACACTGTGGGAGATTTTACTTAAATGTGATTCATGCATGTAACTTAGAGAAAAACAACACAAACATGCAGATGAACCGGAAGTTAGCCGGACTGCACGTTTGTTTAAAGTCTAACTGAGCCCACGTGTGAGCGGAGAAGCTCGTCATCTGGGTAAAACTGATGGAAGATGTGATTAATCCCATGTTTTTTCTCCGATCTTTTCTCTCCAGCTGAGCACGCCTGTGTGTCCAACCCCTGTGCCAACGGAGGGACGTGTCATGAAGTCCCATCAGGCTTTGAGTGTCACTGTCCGGCAGGCTGGTCCGGGCCGACCTGCGCTAAAGGTGACAGTTAACTCTTCTCCAGATAAAATGAGATCTATCAAACCTTTTCTTTCACTAGTTGATCAGATTGAATGTTAGCAGCTGTTCAACGTCATGCGTCGACTCTTTGGTTCTCGTGTCAGAAGGATTGGACTCGAGTTTCTGAGTTAAACTTCGTCTAAGTTGAGACAATATGATCAAACATCTTATTAGACGTTTGAAATTCATCCCCCAAATGAGATTTCACTTCTGTTTCTACCCAGACATCTTGACCACCGTTAAAAACTCCATGCTTTTGTCCTAATTCAGGGATTTTCCAACTGTTACTTGAGAGTTTAGCACTAAAGATCCCATCAGATATGAAACAGAAGAGGCTCATTTTTCCATTATTTTCTTGGTTTTACCAGCTCAATAAGTTACAGGTAGCTTACCTCAGTCTCACCTGTGGAGCCGGTGACATGAGATCAGCTCAGATGAATCCAGAGACACAGACTGACTGAGTTTTTTTCCTCGTTGGTGTTTCAGACACGGATGAATGCGCCTCCAGCCCCTGCGCTCAGGGGGGAACCTGCGTCGATATGGTGAACGGCTTCGAATGCCTCTGCCCGCCGCAGTGGACGGGGAAGACCTGCCAGATAGGTGTGTGTGTCGCTGATGAGCATGTTGTGCACAAAGACGATGAACATGAGATGTTTTTAAAGTCCTGAGAAGGTTTGAGTCGTCGTCAAACATCATTTCATTGTTTAGAATCTGATTTTGGACAGAAACTTGCATATTATCGACTTTTAATGTGTTAATTATGATTGTTTGCATGTTGGATGATGTTTTGCTGTGGTTAAGCCATGTGTGTGTATGTGTGTGTGTGTGTGTGTGTGTGTGTGTGTTTTGCACCTTCAGTGAATGCCATGTGTACGAAATCATTCCAGGAATCCCATTTGCTTGCAGAGTTACAGCATATCTGGCTGTTTGTTTATGCTGCGGTGTCGTGTGACCTGTAGTATGACTGCAGAAAGCCCACTAATTTCAACTGTATGTGTGTGTGCGTGTGTGTGTGTGTGTGTGTGTGTGTGTGTGTGTGTGTGTGTGTGGATAATGGAGACAGTCACTCGGTATCATCTGCAACTCGAGCCAGGTGACTTGAGTAAAGCTAAAAATAACCTCCCGCCTGGCAACTGCTCGCCTTGGGACCAAATATACTCCGGTGGTGGGTTATTTTGGCTCCAGACGGGGCGTAACGGGGGGGGAGAACGTTCACTACGGCGAGGCGGCGCCGCGGCATGGCCGAGCCCTCGCCCCTCTTCGACTTCAGCCAGGAATCACTTCATAACCTGTAAACACGCGGCGGGGCGGGTTATGGATCCTGTTATTCTCAGAGCGATTCCCGTTTCAGGGAGCTGGTTGGCACCTGGGAGCGGGGGTGAGATTAGGAGGAGCCGGTGGCGGGGGGAGGTCGGGTTTTTTGGGAAGGGCTTGGAAGTGTTCAGTTTCAGCAGGCCAACAGGTGCCGCTCACCTCCTGGGAGTAGTATTAATGCGCTGTGTCGGTTTATAGTGAGCGAGGCGGCGTGGCCGGGGGGGTGGAGGCGCGGTGGCGATGGCTGCCTCTGAAACTGACCGGCTGGAATGCCGCAGGTTGGCCTTCAGGGAATGCGATAGAGGGACATTAACCCCCGGGGGGGAGGAGGGGGGATAAAGAAGTGGGGCGATGGAAAACTGGAAGAAACGAGACCCTGACGGACGTGAACGCACCCTGTAAATGTTCTGGCAATTTTACATGTTTTAAAAAAGAAAAACTCTCGAGACGCTCGAACAGAAAAGGCGTGATACTTTTCCCCGGCAACACGAGCGAGTCCAGGAAGGTTTCATCACACACAGGGTTTAAAAATACATTTTATAGAGTTTAATTCCTCTACTTTTAGCCTTTAATTTGCAGAAGTGTTCTTCATCAGATTTTTAAGAGTGTGTCTTCCCTTTAATTTCTCATGAAGAAAAAAATAAAAGAGGAAAAACAGGAATTCTTTTAAAGTCTGAAACATCTTTTTTAGTTTTATCCTTGTTTTGGCTTCAGTTGACCTGTGTAATATTTTCTCAGACTGTATTCAGAGATTTACTACCAGTGAAAAACATGAGTGAGCACCATGACGGCACTGATGACGGTTTTAAATCAAAAAGATTTTAAATTCTTTTACTTATGTTCCTTTTAAAAGTTGCTGCAGAGCAAAAAAAGTCAAATATCGTGCAAGTTTTGCAGCTCTTTCTTGTAAAAGAGTCCTGTGTTTCTAACAGGCCTAACATGGATAAAACCTGCAGAATAAAAGATGTCTGAATGTGGTTTTAATCATCAACAGAAGCAGAAAACAATTAAAACATTCGCAGATGTCAAATCTTTGTCATGATGTTGTTGTTGTTGTTGTTGTTGGACGTGAAGCTACGCTTGGTGATGGGGCTTCTGATCGGTTTTTCTTCGCTCTCTTGTTCATCCTCTCCTGTGTCTCTCGTCTCCATTTTTGCAGACGTTAATGAGTGTGTGGAGAAGCCTTGCCTCAATGCTTACTCTTGCAAAAACTTGATTGGTGGATATCACTGTGCCTGCTTTCGTGGATGGGTGGGCCAGAACTGTGACATCAGTTAGTATCAATCCAGCAAATCATCAGTCTTCGGCCTCTTTCCCCTCGTAGCTCTGATAGACCTGAAGTCCTCTTTTCTGGCCAGAGCTCTGTGCACTTCAGCACTTCATTCAGTCTCCTTTCTCCTGCTTCTCAGATGGCTGTTTATACCTGAAAAAATCCTCTAAAATACATGACTAAAACTGACTTTTTCCCAGCTATTAGAAATCTTTTAGAGAAATGTTTAAATCTAGTTTTTACTTCTGCAGTTTAATTTTATTGCACGTCCTTCTTGCACGTCTGACTCTGCACCTAACGTTTCTTCTGAGCATGGATCGTTTCGCTTTGGTTGTATTGATCACTTCTCTGTAGCAGCTGCATGTTACAGCAATGCTTCTTTTTTGTTTTTTTCCCCCGCTTAGTGATCTGTCAAACTCAAAAATGATGTCTGTTTTCCCTCTCAGATGTGAAGAGCTGCCATGGTCAGTGTCAGAACGGAGGAACCTGCAAGGTAACGTTCAGAAACACAAAAACACAGACGTCACTGTTGAATTCATACATGTTGTAATGTGAGGTGGAGGTGGAACAAGACTGGGCCTTGTGTTGATCATCAGAGTGCAGCAGAAGATGTGCTCAGGGGTGTTATGGTTTTCAAATATTGCTCACATCTCATGCTGCCTGCGAGGCTTTTTTTCAGTTTCTAATTATAGCGAATAATTAACCTGCAGAACAAAAACACTGTCTGTAACATTTTAATTACAACTAAGTAAATGTTTTGTCATAAATATTGATGCAGCTACCTGAAAACCATCATGAATGATAAGCCACAATAAGATGACATGCATAGTTGTGAATCTTCTCAGCCTGAGGGTCGATAAACTACAACTACATGTTGAAGTTTGTCAGTCAGACTCTAAATTTACTGTCTGTGAAGTTGTTTCTGCTCCCAGTATCTCCAGATCTCTTCCCAGCTCAGTATTTATATTCTGAAGCTCAAAATTGTCCATGAAACAGCTTATAAAACATCACTGCGCTGAGTCGAGAGCTTCTTCCAGGATTTGTTTGTGCTGTCAGCTGCTTGAACAAAACCAGGAAGTTTTTCTTCATGATGAAGGACAAAGGACACTTGTCATTTTGTCAGGAAAACAAATGGGAAGCCGTGATGCTTTGATCATTTGTATCCGAGTTAATATGAGAGCTGATGTTGTTGTTGTTGTTCCAGGAGGTGACCAGAGGCTACCAGTGTGTTTGCCAGGCGGGATTCGTGGGTCGACACTGTGAGTTTCAGAGGAATCGGTGTGCCAGCAGTCCATGTAGGAACGGCGGTCGCTGCCACGCTCTGCTGGACGGGTTCATGTGTGAATGTCCGCAGGGCTTCGCTGGTACGACCTGTGAGGTGAGAACTGGATCCGGCTGGAAGATTTGATGCTGTCAGATGGACTTACTTCATGCAGACACATTTCAACCTCCCTGCTGTCCGTCTGTAGGTGCAGAACGACCCATGTAGTCCAAATCCATGTCACAACAAAGCCCAGTGCCACAGCCTGATGGGAGATTTCTACTGCAGCTGCCCCGACGACTATGAGGGCAAAACCTGTTCGGAGCTCAAAGATCACTGCAAGACCAACCAGTGTCAAGGTAGCACAGCATGAACAGCTGGAAGTAAGAGACACATGCTTTTCATTTCATTTTCCTCCCATCTGATCACCTCTTCTTCTCCACTTCCGTCACCCCAAGTGATTGACAGTTGCACCGTTGCCGTTGCGACCAACGACACCCATAAACGGGTGTGGCACATCTCGTCCAACGTGTGCGGCCCCCACGGCCGCTGCATCAGCCTTCCTGCCGGGAACTTCAGCTGCTCCTGCGAGCCAGGATTCACTGGCACCTACTGCCACGAGAGTGAGTCATTATTAGCCCGACACACAACACACCGACTATATTTATCATCAGTTACCCTCACAGGAAACCAACCGCATGATTCTTACAGTAACTCAGACTCAGGTTGGACCATTCGTCACTCTCTGAGTTTAGTTTACCAGAGGAAAATATGAGGAAGGAACCGAATCCGGAGGGCTGAGCAAGAATAATCCTCCTTTGTTGTTTTTTCTTTTCGTGCTTTTAAAGGATGCTTTGAAATAAATGACGTGCACAATATTTCATGTGTGTTTATTTCTCAAATCCCAAAAAAAACAACCCAAACTTAGTGTTTATTATTAGATATATTTATATTTGTTATATTTGAGACACAAAGCTGATACTCCAGCAGCTGATGAGCAGAGATGGAGTTCGTGACAAAAAAACAGAGCTGCAACCTTAAAAATGTTAAGAAATATACGAGGAAAACAAAACTAATGGAGGCAAGAATGAGAACTTCGCTTTTTTTGGTAAAAATCTGGAATTCTTTTTAGACTTAGACTTACTAAAAATATAATGTCAAAGACCAAAAATAAACCAATGAGTTAAATCTGTTAACATCCTTCCTCTCTCTTCCTGCAGACATTAATGACTGTGCATCATCGCCCTGTAAGAACGGAGGCACGTGCATCGACGGGATCAACTCCTTCCAGTGTTTCTGCCCGGACGGATGGGAGGGCAGTCTGTGTCATGTTGGTAAGTGTGTGTGTATAACTGTGTGTGCATGTATGTGTGTGTGTGTGTGTGTGTCTGAGAGAGCTGTATTTTTGAGGTAGAGAGCAGCCCTGCTGTGTGATGCTGCCTGTGAGTCACATCGAGTCCATCGCTGCCTCCAGCAGCAGAGGAACGATCAGCAGTCTGAGAATCTTCTTGAAAACAACAACGGAAGATTTGTTTTAGAGATAAAAGCAAGTGGAAATAGTTTTTCTGTGAGCAGCATGTCAGCGTATGCAGTTACTGCACTGGTCAGTGTGCACATTTGCAGACGACACTGTTATTTATATTAATATGAATCTGGTTTGTTACAGAGAAGTTGAAGCTAATGAAGAAGTCTTTCTTTCCTTTTTGTGTGAGAGGAACCTGATGGAGTTTAGCTTTGTGCCTTTTATTGATTCTGGTGATTATTGGACATGAAATCATCTGCTAATTGTCTTCTCATGTTGAGTAGCACAAGTTATAAGGCCTTGGGGTTCATTATAAACGGTAGTTCTCTATGTTATATTCAGAAGTGCATTGCTCTGCCTTGTGTGAACACATCAGTTGTTGGTTTTCATTAACGCAGCCATCCTTGGTAAACTTCACAACTTCATATATTTATCCTTTCTCTTAATCCTAAATGTGAAAAATTGTCATTCCCAAGGTCCAAGCTGAAAAATAAAAGATTTTAGGTTTAATGCAAATGATCTCAGACTGCAAAACATAGTTTCACTGAGAGATTACAAAACCTGTCTTATCCAGTCATCTTCATGCCACTCAAACCTCTGTGTTTTTATTTTGATTTACAGTTGTGGCTTAGTGTCATTTACACTCTTGGCAAAGTTACTCTTGTAAAAGAGATCCTCCAACAAATATCAATCAATCTTAGAAATCTGCCACGCCAAAAGAGAGCGAGCGAACGTCACAGTGTGAGATCTGTTTTGTGCTGTTAGACGTTAGAAGGATGAAGCTCTGTGTCATCAACAGATAAAATAATCAATAAAGAATCGATAACTGGAGCAACTTTACTGACAGAGCGTTTGTTTGATCCAGATGTGAACGAGTGCAGCAGGAATCCCTGTCAGAACGGAGGCCACTGCGTCGATCTGCTCAACGACTTCTACTGCAACTGCGTCGACAACTGGAAAGGAAAGACCTGCCACTCACGTGAGTTTAGCTCTGTGTGTGTGTGTGTGTGTGTGTGTGTGTGTTAGAGATACAGTATCTACATGCATGTAGTTCAAAGGGCACATAAGCACCGTGCATTGTTACAAAGTGAGTTTTGGTAACTTTCAATAGTTCCTGATACTTTTGATTGATTTATTGTGAATTCAAGCTGAGCTCATGTCGCTCTGATGAATTGCCTCTTTGTCTTCTGTTTCCATGTTGTCTTACATGTCGGGTCTTATAAATCTTAAACTGTTTCTTAATCTTCCTTGTGAGGCTCGATGCCTTCGCCGGCTGCTGTGCAGGCTTGTTTCACCCTCTGACGGCGCCTCTTAACTCTTCTTTGGAGCTGAATTAATCACCGCCGAACGCTGGAACAGAATCAAACGTTTTTGTTTTTTTTTTTTAAATCTTTTTCTCTCCGTTCAGGTGAGAGCCAGTGCGACTCGACTACCTGCAGTAACGGAGGGACGTGTTACGACCACGGAGACTCCTTCCTGTGCAGCTGCCCCTCAGGCTGGGGAGGCAGCACCTGTAACACAGGTCAGACACTCGCTGCACTCTAATTACACTGTCATGGCTCTGCTAATAACAGCCTAATGAGTCAGTGTGAGAGCATGTTGTTGCTGGGGGGCGGCTCTCCCTCTGTGGCCAGAATAAAGACGCTGTAATAAGGAGATTCAGACTCGAGATGGGACACTTATAAAATAAAGTACCACAATAAAACATCAAGGTTTAAAGAAGAAATTAGATATTATAATGTCCAACAGAGTAAAATGTGCCAGTGTCTCCACATCTGGGATCGGTTATTGTGTTGTAGTAAAGTTTATGTTTGATCAAAACCAAGAACATTTTATTTTTATTAAGCCGGCAAATAAATTTATATGTGAGTTTGTTTTTTTTTTTTTAAGCAGTTTGAAAAGTTTTGACTCCTGCAGCCACAAATATTCCACTCTCACTGAACGCTAAAAGAAAATTCGTTGGGGTTTTTGTTTGTTTGTTTTTTAGCCAAAAACAGCACATGTGACTCGGGTCCATGCGAGAACGGAGGGACGTGTGTCGGAGGCGGAGACGCCTTCACCTGCATCTGCAAGGACGGCTGGGAGGGACCCACCTGTGCACAGAGTGAGTCACCGTCAGAGAGCGTGAATATAAGTCGGGTTTGATCACCTCGAACAAAGATCTTTAACTGGTTTTAACCAGCTTTTATTGAAATTCAGGACTTTCTGAAAGTGTGAGTTTCTTGACTTGACACTTTCTGTCTCTTCTGCAGCTAAAAAGGTTTTTTAACTTCAGCCTTTGTCACCTTTGGTTGGAATTAAAACTTGAACGCAGCTGATTGTCATTCGCTCTCTTTTCTCTCTCACAGATGTTGATGACTGCAATCCACATCCCTGGTAAGACTTTTTATCATTAATATTATGAAAAGATTAAAAACAACAATATGACTTTAAAAGAATTTCATCCTTTACATTCAAAAAAAGCTCAAGTTTCAGCTTCTTTGGTCTTCAGTGGTGTTTCAGTGGATTATTGATCTGGTGAAGCAGAAGTGCACATTTCACATGCAGAAACCTGTTTATGGGGTCAAACTTTTTATTAGCCCATTGCATCATGGGACATTAAATCTTCACCTTGTGAAACATTTTCTCTGCACACAGTTTCTTGCCTGTTGTGGCGACAAATATGACTTGATTTCATCTGATTGTTGCTTAAAAAAGACTCTGATTCAGCTGCAGTTTTCTGGAGTTTCTGAAGTTTTTTTGTGGCTGCGATTCTTTTGATGCTCACCTTCACTGGATAAACTGAAAGCACCTGAGGTGAATTGTTTCCACTGGAGAATAAGAAACAGAGCGTCGGAGCAGCAGCAGGGTTTCCCAGCGACTCTTTCTTTCTTCTCTCATCCTGCAAATCTGATTTTATGCTCCCGATTTTTCCCATTAAAGCCTGTGGATGTGGAGGTGTGTGTGCGGCGGTCTGAAGCAACGCCTGCATGTGTGTGTGTGTGTGTGTGTGTGTGTCTGTTTAAATGTTTTGTGATTTACACATACTGAGTCAGGATTTGCTGCTTTTTTTCTGAATTATTCATATAAGAGTAAATTTTAAAAAAATGACTTTTGGAATGTTTTTCCAGATGAAAGAAAATTTTAAAAAAACTGACTCATTAAGTTAAGTTATAAGTTTTTATTTGACATTTTAAAATGAATTATTTAGTGCAAAAACACACAAGTAAAGAGGAAAAGCAGCGGCTCTTCACAGCTTCTCGATCAGAGATGCTGCCCTGAACAAAAGCCCCCCCCCCGCTCTCCTCCTCACCCTCCTCTACAGTGACTGACAGGTGGATTAGTGGTGGTTTTGGTTTTTTAGGAGGTGGGTGGAGGGAGGAGGGGGGAGCAGGAGAGTGTGAAGAGACCCCCCCCCCCCCAGTATTCACCCTGGGGGGGAGTTGGGGAAGGGGAAAGGGGGGGCTCAGCATGTGGTCATCAGGGATTTACATATGAAGTCCGTACATTGATCCGGGATCAGCTTCACTCAGAGGCTCTGCGGGAAAAAATCTGACCGTTTGTGTTCAGCTCGGAGAAAATGAGACGACGTTTAGATGATGACAACAAAAAAACAACAAAAACAACAACAAAAATAAACAACTTCAAGGCCTGAATGTTTGCTTTTGATTCAGTCAGGACGCATTTTTATATTTGCAGCTTTTAAGATAATAAAGAATAAGAGTTTTTCAGAACTGAACCAGAATCAGCAAGAAACATTTTCCTGATAATTTCATATAAAATGTTTATCTAACAGGTCATGACTTTGGAAACGTTCTTGAGTCCGTTATGTAATTTTATTGTTGTTAAAGTGAAAAAGAGCGAGAGGACGACGAGCAGCTTGTTTATGTTAGTTCCTCTGATCAGGTCATAAAGAAAAAGGAAGTCGTGTTGGTAAATTTGTGACGTCGGTCTTCACATGAAAACCGCTGTTTGCATATTAAACCTTCAGTTTGTGTGATAAACTGCTGAGTTCATGTCCTGCAGTTAAAGTTTCATTTCCACTGAATTTCTGCAGGATTTGAGGTCAGAATTGTAATTA
>JAPZDV010000007.1:2017178-2033913 GCA_029814665.1 Acanthurus lineatus | reverse complement strand
CATTAACTAATCTCTACCTAACACACAAACACACACACTCACACACACACACACACACACACACACACACAGCTGCTGCTACTAACACTCAGCCTAGCACCAAATGTGTATTAATACGCCGCTAAAAATAGTCCCCAAACAAATGTTCTTTTTTTCTTCTGTTTGAAAAAAGTTTGCGAAAAAAACTTCATTCAGCAGCTGTTTGTGTTTTTCTCAGCCGCAAAAATTAAACTCTGTCATGTAATATTTAAAAAAATGTTGTATTACTATCATGATAAATGTGAATCAGGAGCAACAGTTTCTTTACTGTTAAGCAGAGAAGGTTTTTTTCAAATATCTTCTTCATTTTTAGGATATTTTTCCACAAAAAACTATGAAAATGGTGTAAAATTGATCAAATTATGATCCAGTTGATTGATTGGATGCAGCTGTCAGTTTTGAAAACCCACAAAAACAAAGTTCATCTTGTTTTGATGTTGGAAAGATCGTCCTTCCTGTCCGTCAGATCACAACTTGAGGAACCAGGCTTCTTGTGTCGCTGTCAGGCCTGTCAGTCACCTTTAAGGGGGCGGGGCTTGAGGTGCGTGAATGAGCTGCTGGTTTCCTTCAGGAGGAGAAAAGAGGAGTGTTTGTCCCGGCCGAGCGGGGAGCACAGCTGGCCGGTTCTCCATTGTTTGTCCTAATTGAACTGCACAGCTAATCCCCCCTCTGCCCCCCCACCCCCCGCTCTCACCCTCAGCACCTTATTAGGCAATTAACTCCACCCTCTGTGGTCTCAGCGGGGGGGTTCGCAGCCTGCCAGATGTTCGGATGAGAATCTCTTTTATTCTGACGGATGAATGCGTGTTTTTTTTTTTTTTCTGTCTCTGTCTTTGTTGTTTTTCTGCGTCGCCTCGAGCAAAAAAAAAAACTTACCATTTGGCAAAAGAGGCCTCGGTGTTTTTCTTTCTTCACTGTAAAGATTCAATCTGTGCTGTCAGATTCTTAACTGAAGCTCACGTTTCCTGCAGGCATTAAATCAGACCATTTTAATGGTGTTTGGGAGCATTTAAGTCATGAAAAATCTCATTTTAGAGCAAAAATTACCATAAAATAATGAGTTCAATTCAATACAGACTCCTCAGAATCAACCTGTTTGATCCAAAAACAAACAAACTTACATTTCTCTCGTTCTTTTGGCTGTTTTATGTTTTTCCTCTCAGTTTGTTTTTTAAAATGGCCCCATTTGGTCGCAACATAACAAACAATGACAATGTTAGTTTAAGCAGAAAACTCAAGCTGTGAAAGGATCTTTCTCATGTTTTACTACATTTGTTTCTACGTTTGTTTTTATACTTTAAATGACATCAGCTTCAACAAGCGTCGCCCTGAAAAATGAGACATTAGTCTATAAACTTGAAAAATGAAAATGTAAAAGACAGGATAAACTCTTTTCCATCATGTGACATGAAAAACAAAGTAACTCGCGTCCTCCGTCTTTCTCTTTTGTCTTCAGTCCTTCGAGCAGGACGGACGATCGAAGGACAGCGACCGCGGTCAGATCCAGAAGGCGGCGAGCGCCATCATCGGCGCGCTGTCCAAACGCCACAACAGCACGGTCATGCTGGCCGTGGTGGAGGTCAAAGTGGAGACGCAGGTGGAGTCGCCGCCTGTCGGTGAGTCACATGTTCCTGATGTTTGTTAAATAACTTGAAAAGGACGGAGAAATGACAGAGTTCAGCAGAACAGACGATGTTTCAGTTTAAGAAATTAACTTAAAATTGTTTTGCTGTTTTTTTGGAGTCAGAAGATAAAACAAACTCTTAGTCAGGCTGCAGATGTCCGTTAGTTTCACATGTGAAACCACATGAAATGCAACTTTTTTTGAGTTATTCAATAAAACTCACTGATGCTCTGACCACTCTTTAGTAAATCAAGTGATTCTGTCACTTAAAACGTATGAAAAGCAAAGAGTCTGTCTTCCAGATGCAGTTTGAATGTGAACTTTGGAGATTTTCAAGCAAAAACAAGGTTAAGTGTCTTTTATTTTCTTTAATGCCCTTTTTTAACGCCTCCTCCGACTGTCTCCATCAGGTTACCTGGTCCCGGTGCTGTGCGTCGTCTTCAGCGTCCTCTGGATCTTCTGCATCGTCGTCTGCGTCTGGTGGACCCGCAAGAGGAAGAAAGAGCGCGAGAGAGCGGCGAGATCCGAGGACACGACGGTCAACAACCAGCTGGAGCCTCTGCGGAGCAACGCCATCAAGGACAACCGCGACAAAGACATTCAGAACGAATGCAAGAAACTGATGGGCCCCTCCGACAGGACGTGCGACGGGGCCGAGGGCGAGGAGGACGGGGAGCAGGAGGGGGAGCAGGAGGAAGACGAGGAGAGGGCGCTGGGCATGGGGGAGAAGTGTCCGCCGCAGAAGTGCTCCGTAGCGGGGCCACAGGACAGGGGGATGATGGGTAAGGGAGCGGTCATCTGCACGTCGCGCAGCGGTCCGGTCAAGGCGCCGCACCGGACGGCGTACAGCCCCAAAGACAACCGCTGTAAAAACCTGAACGCCGCCAAGCTGAGCGAGGACATTAAAGACCACTATGTATGAACGAACACCTTCGGACTCAAAGAGGAAAAAAAAACTGCGACGTCTTCAGTGACTTTTGAACTCTTAAAAGCACCAAAAGTGAAGATTACAGATGCTTTAATTTTCTATTTTTTTGGTTTGTCGCGACTTATTTAACTCCTTCACCTGCAGCACGGAGGCTTATTTCACCTAAAACCGACAAAAAAAAACACATAAAAACTGCAAAAAAATAAACGTCACAGCTTCTGGATTTTTCTGGATTTCAGTTTAATCGTCACGCTGTTGGAATCAAGGACTTTTCTTTTCACTGCTCCTGATTTTTTTTTCTGTTTACAAACTGTTGCTGTTTTCCACTTCGCCTCATCCGATCTGACGCTTCACTTTTCTTTTCTTTTTTTTTTTACTTCGACCGTGGAGATCTAACTGAACGTCATCGGCTGGCAGCTGTTAACAACGTTTCTACTGTTGGTGCATTCGGTTCCTGTCTGCCTTAGCCCGAACCTGCGGGCCTTTTCTACACTGTCCTGATATCATGTCTTTTTATTATAAAAAAACAAAACTAAAAAAATTAAAAAAAAAAAAAGATTTTATATACATTTAAAAGTCTTGAAAGTTGGCACAGAGAATCCACTGTATGATACTCGCATGAGCATTTTTTTGTTTACATTCATAAACATCTTTTCCTTTTTCGTGTTGAGGCTTAAAGGTTTTTACGAACCTCCTGTTAAAATAATCGTGTCACTGCTTCCTGCGAGTCTTCATGATGATTTTTCAGTATTTGCTTTGGTAGAAAAGTGCCTTCAGCCCTCATTATTTCCCCCTTTTTTCTCTCCTCTAGAGTTTTATGCAGAATTTAAATACATATAAAGGGAAAGATGTCCTAGTAACAACTCTTCATACCACAGTAAAGGTTATTTTCTTTGTGATGTACATATGTAAATATGAAAAAAGCGGCTGTGTATATTTGAGTTTAGTAACTTAAGTGATGCTTTGTATCATAGTTATTCTAAAGAATAAGTTTTTGTGGTTGTTTTTTTTTTAATGATGTCATTCCGTTTATTAGTGTCTGTTGACACTCTGACAGGTTTTATACAGATTTTTTCGGACTGTGTCCAGGGTCCCACTGAAACATGAGCATTGATTTGAAAAGAAAACAGACGGTCGCTGCTACGGGCTGTTCGGATCCGATCCGAGCGGTGACGACGACGATGAGCTGCTGCAGCTCAGACGTCACTAACGGTCCCATTCGTTTGAGACTCTCACACTGAAATCTGGTGTGTGTGAGGGACTTCTGACCCTCAAAAACAAGGGGTGGGGGAAAAAATTGATACAGTAAAATATCATGATAGTTTGTGTGGTAATATTTTATGAATTCAGAGACACCAAATATCGATATTTTATCACATAAATTCTTAATTCCTGTTGCAAATATAACTCAAAATTTTGTGTGCTAGACTTAAAAAATCAATCGGCGTTTCAGTCCACTGGCTGGTGCAAAGTGTTGACTGTCTGGTAAGGTCGCTAACGCTAATGTAATGAAAAGGTGAAAAAGTCATGAAATATATTGCAATATCTGATACTGCAACACTCAGCGTATCGCAATATCGTGATAATATCATGTCGTGGTGTCTCTGATGATTCCCACCCCTTTTAAAACCAGATTCTGAGGGTCATCCAACCTGCGAGATTCATCTGTCTGAGAGTTAAACTTATTTTTAAAAACTTTTCTTAACCCACAAATCAAAGTCTTTCAAAAGTAACTTCTGAGGAACATTCAATGTGGAGATCGAATATCAAAGTGTGCACGTTATGTTTTGTAGTTTTTTCCTGATTTCATGCTGGTGTTTCACATCCCTGCTGGCTTATGTATGTAAATAATAAAAACACCCGTTAGCATTAGCATCCTGTTCGAGAACCAGTGCACAGGCAGGTTGTTCTGGGCAACATGGCAGCCGTCAGCAGCCCCCAGCAGAGAAACTTACGGTTTCCTTTTCTGTAAGATATAAAACCTGCACAAGTATTTAATTTCTCAGCATCTTTTTTGTTTGATCATTTTCTACTCCATCTAAATTTTTGAAACCCAAGTTTTTAAAAAAATCCATCACCTGCTCTTGATTTTGGACTCCTAATGGCACAAAAGAAAGTAGCCCTGTGCTGTCTTAAACCACAACTGATGCATCTGATTTCTATTTTCAGTCCACACTTAACATAGTTCACAGGGTCCAAACAATTTCAAAGCACTGCTGCCAGTCTCTCTTTAGCTCGGTTGCACTTTGCTATAAATTCACCCTCTTGCAAGACACTTAATCCCCCTCATAGACGAATCAAAAGGTGTGTGGTCTGAATGGGAATCGACTTACGGTGGACGAGTGTGTATCCCACATTGTTTCCCTGTTTAGCCCTGCCTCTCCTTGTGTTTCTATTCTGGTCTAATGAAGGGAACAAGATGTATTGTTGTTAATGTTGTTGACTGTCGCGGTTGTTCAGTGTTTGTAAAGAGTCTTTTTCTGCACTAAGAACACACAGGAGAAGAGAAACAATTAGCATTACCTCCACAGCGGTATTGAATAAAAAAAATCTATTAATGTTTTTTTTTTGGGTGAACATGTTTTCAATATTTTATGTTTTTGTTAAAAATGCTGATGCAAATCATGTAAAACCCAAATTCATATTCTTTCAGTAAATTTCACAGTGGTAGTCCCACAAGAGGGGTTGAATGTGCAGAACATTGTAATTATTTTGTACAAAATTTGGTAAAAGTCTTGGTTTGTTAGTGGAATTTTTTTGTTTGTTCTTAGAACAATTCTATTATTTATTAAAGTATTTTATACCAAAGTTTATTTTGTTGTGTTTGTTTTGTTAAAACAGTAAAAACAGAGGTTTCTTATTGGCTGTTGCTTTTATCACCATAACTGACCCTTCAATAAGCCACGCCCCCCTTGGTTACTGTTGCTATGTCTGTCATACTCTACGTTAATAGAATTGACTGAATTGATAGATTAGAAAAAATAAGAATCTTGGAAATGCTGCATACATTTTTTAACACAAAAAACTGTAGTAATGTAAACGAGACCAAAGGCTAAAGCTAACAGAGTAGCATCAGTTAATTCTAAAAAAAAACTTAACGAAAAAAAGCATTATGATAGAACAAATACAGTACAGTTTTTAAAGAAATGTGTAATATTAGAGTATTTTTAGAGTATTTTTTATTTTTGAGAGTATATTTGGTCTAAAAAAATAGTACATGTATAAGTTACTTAAATACTTTTGAAAAGGTTCCATTGTTTTCTTCTATGTCAAGTATTTTTAAACATATCCAAGATGTCCAGTTTCTCTAAAAAGTGATCTTTTAAAATCATGACATGATACATTTTTTTTATCCTTAAGATAAAATTTCCTCATTTCCAAAATTAAGTCATGATCTCCTGTACAGCTTTGTAGCCAATCAGCCACCCTGGCGTCTCCCGCCTCATTTAGCGCCAGGCCAATGAGGTGAGTCCTTCGCGTGCCTCCATCTGCCCCTTTAATGACACTGTGGGAAATGATTAACATGAGCTGGCTCCGCATGAAAGCCTTCCAGCAGCTGTGTTGGATATCCATGGTGCTTTGGCGGGACGTTATGTGCCGTGCTACGTGTGTTCATTAACCCGGCAGTTGTTTTGGGAAGAATGGGAAACGTGTCTGGAATCCCGGATGGCGTGGCGTTCAGGTCACATACATGTTCAGCTCGCGCTCGCTGACCTACTTGGAGAGAAGAATGATGATGGAGAAGGAGAGATGATGGTGTTGTAGATGGATGAAGGGCCGGTGGTGGCATCAGAATCGCATGTCATCCTACAATGCAGCAAGAAATCTGACATCAAGTTCTGCTTATTGTGAAGCCTGTTGGTCCATGAGGGTTTGTTTTTAATGAGCTGCAGGTTGAGAATCATAGTTTTAAATAAAGTGTGTGAAGCTTACAAAAAAAATTTAATGAAAATTTTTTATGAAAATATTACAGCAAAGCAGACCTGCAAATTAGCTTCAAGTTAATTTAGCATTTGAGCTAACTCTTTTAAAAGTTGGATTTGATCATCTCAATACAAAATTCATTTGGTAGCCGTTTAAATTCTTAAATTTGCGTCATATTATTATATATAAAATATTAAAAATGTAGATAAAATTTGGGGGGAATTTAAAACTTGATGACATCTGAGCAAAATCCACCTGCTGATTAAGATCCTGTGACGTAATCGATGTCCAAAAGCTTCCAGGAGGACGGAAAACTTCCTAAGTCTGAAATCTTATCACAGTTTAAAGATGACTATTAGCTATTTTTGTAGGACTGAAACATGTTTTCTAAACATGTCTAAGAAAAAGGAATCAAGCTATACAAAATCTTTCCAACTTAAGACTTTTCTCTCTGTCCTAAATTCAAAATAAACTTCCAAAAATGGCACCAGGACTGTTTGTAAGTAAACAACATGAACTTTAAGCATTATTATATGTATAATAATACTGATGTAAGCCAGGAAGCTAATGATGTTAGCCTGCTGAGGAAGCTAACACTGCTTTTACCCTGTTGAAGAAGCTAATACTAACTAATACTAATACTAACTACATTTCTTTAACAGGCTAATAATAGTTAGCCTGTTAAAGAAATGAGCACAAATGTTAGCCTTTTGAGTAAGCTAACACTAATGATAGCCAGTTAGATAAGCTAATACTGATTTTAGCCTTTGGGAGAAGCTAATACTTATTTTAGATGTTTTGAAATTGCTCTATATATGTAAATTCGCCAATTTTACACCAAAGTTGTATCTAATAAGCTAAATTGGCATCTACATATTAAGATTTTGACATAGTCATCCTTAATATGAACCAGTGTAGCAAGACAGACTAATGTTGAGCTTAAGGGTCTGTCCAACAAAGTTTGTCATCACCTGGCTGATGACTTCATACTTAAATCTTAAATCTAACTCCTTTCTTGCACAACACCAACAGATGTGTGAGGCCTCGTGACAGAACATCATGGTTTCACGCTCCATTAGACGCTCGTCCTCGTGGATCATTTAAATGGCCGACACAAAACGGTCTCCACAGCGACACGACTAAGGCTTAGCTTGATGTTTAACTGGAGGTCTCGATCTTTCACATCTAGACAGACTGACAGCTCACTGTGGCAGATAATCTGCTGGGAAGATGGATGGCTGCCATACCACAATCACCAGGCATGCAGGGGCGGTGGAGACGTCTCGTCTCAGGTGAGCAGTCTGGTTCAGCACAAGAGAGGCACTGTGATGGTGGATGGATGGATGGAGGGAGGGTTGGATGGACTATCTGAGCGTAGTTGTTCCACCCCAAGTGACAAACCTTTGTTTTATGGTTATCATTATGATTTGATGCATCAAAATAATAAGATATACGGTTATTTATTGTTAAACTTAAAAAGATCTTCATGGAGACATGTAATTAGACTTGTAACTAGCTTCTCAACACACTTCTCAAATAAACACAGACATCTTCTCACAGGTTTGAGCAGAGTAAACTAAGTCCTCTGAACAGTTTTTCCTACTTTTATATCCTTTTATTTTTGTATCTCAGGGTGAAACGGTGCTGCAGTGAAACAGCTGATTCCCTAAATGCCCCTCTGATGTGACAGATTGTCAAAAATTAATCATTTTTATTTCTAAAACAAAAGCATATCCATCAAATCTGTAGCACTGAGGACAATGAGGTCATGTCTTTGGCAATTTATTGGCTCCAGTATTCAACTGTGTTCCACCGACAACATAACAAATGCTATTTTTACTATTTCGCTGTCTGAATGTTGCACCAGTCAGTAACAGCAGGTTTTGATAACACATCTAGAATCTAACGTGTAACAATTAACTGAATTATTGTCAAAATTGAATAAAATAAAGAAAACTAAAAATGCTTGAAACTTAAAAATCTCTTAGAATTTTTGTTGATTTCTCATCATGTTTCCATTGTGCCTTAATATTTTCATAATATTAATGCATAAATATCAAAATATGGTTACATATTTACTTCAGATGTTCAGTAAAATGGATCAAGTTGCAGAGGAATCGGATCAGCGTCTCACAGTGAAAACTGATGTTTCCTTTGACCTGCTGGTTTGGCGTCACTCAGCTTCTAAACACAGTGACCCAGATATAAAGAAGCTGGGAGGCTCGGTCACTTTCTTCGGCCTCCTTCTGCTTCTCACACACACCCTGTTTCCATTAACACACAAGCTGCAGTCACACACAGCTGTTTTCACCGAATGCAGTCTGCTTTGGTCTCACACACACACAGTGATGATGAAATCCTCACACAACCGTCGGTGTCGGACCAGGTTCAGTGCGAACACTCGTCTCAGGTGATCACACTGAGATCTGAGGCTTTAAGGAAGCAACAGGTGAATTCACACCTGAACTCTGAACTGACAGCTTGTGATTGGCTCACCGAGGATGGATGTTAATGTCAGGAGTGTGTCAAGTGTGTGTCAGCACTAAGCTGACAATCAGGAGCTGCTCACATCACCTGATAGGACACAGGCTGGTGCTTTTGTTGCAAAAGTTGTGGAAGTTTTAAGTTAATTTCAAAAGAAGAAATAATTACATAACCACAATTTCCCTGAGGAACTCTCCAAAGGGATCAATAAAGTTCTATCTAATCTAATCTAATCTAATCTAATTAATGCTCAAAATTGGTCATTTGTACCTTTTTAGGTTACCTAATAATTCTTTCTGACAAACTGCAGAATTTGTTTCTTCCAATTCCTTCTCTGCAGCCCGAGTGAAGCCAGAATAAAATGATGATATTTGTACATAACGTACACATTATGTACGTATTAAAGTGAAGACTTTCAGGTTTAGCGTGCACGAGCTCAGTTTGATCAGGAGGAAGATGGGATGTGTTGGCGTGACAGCTCGACGAAGCAGCAGTGTTACGACTGTAGTTGTAATATCTGTTACGTTTTTTTTGTGTTCTGTGTTTCCTTCTTCTTGTTAATGTAGATTAGTGGGTGTCATTGCAGAGAGAGGATTGGTCGATTGGTTTCGGTCCTGGCTGGTGGATTGGCTGTTTCTGGAGGTTACCTGCTATATAAAGGGCCAAGATGGCGGCCGGCGCTTGGCAGCAGGCGTTCCTCATCTCCCTCCTCTCCCAACTGGCCACCCTTCGTTCTGTCATTTCATTTAGTTATGGTTTTTTTTAGGGGGGGTGGACTGCCAGTTTTTTTAACCTATTTTTCTCCTGTTTTTGCTTAGTTAGGGAGGTAAGGCGTACATCTTTTGGTTCCTTTGTTTCGTTAGGCTAGTTATATCCTCCCCAGTTAGGATTGGTCTGTTTGTTGTTTTGGCCTCGGTCCGCCCTGAAGTCATTATTTCACGAACATTCTTTCATTCGTTTTCTTTTTGTAAATAAATACAGTATTCACTTTGAAAGCTTTTGTTCTGGCTCCGAGGCTACTTGGGACTTGGGGAAGAGGGGGCGCTTTTCCTGTTGTGCCTGTGCACCCCCAGGCCGGGCATAACAAGCAGGATCTCTGTTTCTTTCTAAACTGTAAAATTAGCAACATTTTCTACGTATGTTCGTAGAAACAAAACCAGTTACATCTTCTGTTCTACAATTTAGGTGAAAAATCATTTTAAAAAAGCATAAATTACTGTATTATGTACTCAAATAAATGACTTTACACCTGCTGGGCCCGCATTGATTCATTCTACAGTCACGGTCATTCGGAGTAATTTTGCCTTTCGGAGCTGCTAACCCTAAAGAATTTAATCCCTTTATGTTTCTCAAGTTGGAAGATGATTTGTGACCCTGACACGAGTTTCTTTTTAACCCGTTTTCCATTCAGTTCTAACGTACCAATCAGAAGTGGATGAGCAGACCGAGGCTCAGGGGTCTGACAGCCTGTGAGGCGGAGGTGAGGGGAAAACTTGCTCATGAATAGGGAGACGGGGAGGGAGGCAGGAATGCTCGGTGGAGCTCCTGAGGACAGCAGGAGAGCCGGATTCCTCCTCGGAGCGACCACGCCTCAGCCTCTCAGCTGGCGACGAGCCCTCCGACTCCTCCCAGGGTTAGGGCCGAGTCCACATGTTCAAACGGAGATGAAAGGCCCCCGGTAGGAAGGTTGTCGGTGCCAATACCAACCGCCTGCCAAGTAAGCCCTGCTTAGCGGCGCTCTCCCAGATGTTCCCCGACACTGAATATTCTGCTCTTCGCCTCTCCCCGAGGACGAGGAGGGAGCCTCCGCTTGACCCCTTCACATCAAAGTGTGGAGGAGGACTCAAAACAATGAGCACTTCCACCGAGGGAAGGAGCGAAAGTTTGTGTGTTAGTGTGTGTGTGTGTGTTAGTGTGTGTGTGTGTGTGCAGAGAGAGCAAATCAATGATTTAGGAGGGTAAGAAGTGGGTTGGGCCCCTCATCAGAATAGCTGACGTTAATGCCTGAGTCCTGTGGGTTTGTGTTCAGAAAGCACAGAATAGGCCAACACATACTTTGAGCCCACGCCTGCATCCTTTTATTAAAACTTTAATCCGGACTGCACTGAGCACACATGCAGAGGGGAGTTTGACATCTGCTCCACTGCATGACGGCGCTGTTAGAGGTATCAAGTCATTAAACAAATATGTAGCAACATACAATTATGTCAAGTTACCTGCATGGAAAGTTTTACTCAGATACAGAACATTTAAACTTACAACATGTCACTTTTTTCAGGTTAAAATGTCTAAAAACAACTTTATCTTGTTTTATATGTTGTTGTTGTTGTGTTTTTTTTTATTATCCATCAAAGTTTAACTCAGAGAAATCTATGTTTTTCTTCAACGTAACATTTCATTAGTCCTCTATCCGTAACTTCCGGAGTAACACCAGTCAGAGTACGGAAGGAAGTCGGTAACGTGACTAAATGTAACATAAAAAAAAAAATTTAATACCAAACTTTGTCTGTGAACATTTGTGCAATACAAGCTGTTTAACAAGCAAACAAACAAATCCCATGATCCCACACTGCTTCATGATGTCATCAAACTACGTCCGTTGTTTTGATAGAGAGACCTCTAGTGGCAGAAATGATATATGGAATGTTTGAGTATTAATTTTTCACTTTATTTTGTTTCACTTTATGTATTATTGGATTATTAGAATTGATGCATTTATGTGAAAGCAGCAGTTTCATTTTTTTAATTTTGCAGGTTGAAACAAAGCTGAACGTAACTACTTTGTTTACTTTGACCAAGAACTCCATGTTGACTTTGAGTTAGATTTTACGAAAGTTTTCATTTGACATGTTGGAGAAAAAATGGACGAAGATTGTAGAGAAATACAAAATGTACATTAAAATAGACCTTTTAATTATTAGTTTACATATTTATAGTTGGTCTGAGTATGAAGTTTTTCCCCGTTTTTCTGCAGTTACATCAGATTTAAAATGTACCTTAATGTAGTTTTTTGGCTGGTACTTTATATACGGTTTTAAGCATTTTCATTCAATACAATACATAATTTTTTTAAATTTTTTTGTATTAGAACTAAACCAGCAGTTAACTGTCAGAAATTTACTTTACAGTTTTTTCCACCACTGTTTCTATATGTAGGATTTTTTACTAACTGATCATGTTTGTTACGTCTGAATCTGCAAAAGTAACTGCAGCTACAGATTGAAATAACATTTGATATGTAATGTAGAAGAATACCGTTTTGTAAAAAAAGAACAAGTTAATTAACTGTAACCTCAGGATCGTCTTTGTTCTTTTTCTGATTGAAAAAAGTGATAACGTTTTGCAACTGGAGCCTTTTTCAAAAAGCTCAGATTCTCCCTCGATAATCATCTATTGTGTTTAATCAAAACATTGAAACAGTAGGCTCACAACATTTTAGTCAGCAGCGAGAAAAAGCGATAAATTAGTGCACACATGGTGTTCTGTCAGACGAGCAACAGTTTGAGTAATTTCACTGCCTTTTGAATTCAGAGGAGTTTGATGTGGCACGCCTGGCTTACATGCACACCACCCAAGGCTACGCATTTTATAGACAAGCCTGAACTGATGGAGGAACGCCATATCATCCACCCATTCATCACAACAAATGGACTGTTTGATGTCGCAGCCTCACACACACAATGCAGGCAGAGGGGCTGTTTGACAGGAAGGGGAAAGTGTTTCTCACTGTGTTCCTGTAAAACGCATCATTTGCATAGTTGTGCTGCAGACTGTTAATTTGTTAAATGACGTGAGTCTGTACATTTTATTAAGCAATAATGAAAAAAAAACAAAATTAAAAAACAGCCCCCTGAAGGTGAAAGGAAAAGTTGGGCTGAATTTTTTCGATGGTCATAAAAATGTTTTCTGCACTTGCAGATACGCACGCCTGCAATTAAAGGCTTCATTTTAAATAAATTACGTTACATAAACAGAACCATCTGACAGCAGTTAAATGCAAAATATGTAATTGCTGCCCGTAGGGTCTCTCATCAAAATAATGCCAAAAGATAAAGTTTGATTGTGTGTTGGGAAATGTTTTCTTTGCTGTTAAAAAGCAGATGAAAACTTGATTTGAGGACGAGGTGATGGTCTAAAGTATGCGGCCCTCACAGCTCTGCATCAGGGCCGGAGAAAAGTCCATCTGCACCCGTTATCACCGTGCTATTTAAGGGAAAAAACACTTTTTTTTTTAGTTTTCGGTTTTCGTTTTTGTTCGTCCAGGCGATGCAGTGTCCAGAAAGCAGTAAAACCCTAAAACAGGAACTTACAGACAGCAGAAGGGTCAGTTTAGCAAAGGATTTAACATTAATCTCATCACTCTGATACATTTGCATGTGGAAATTTTACATATAATTCTTTCTACATTATCTTAAGACCTAAGATTCCATTATAAAATACCTATGTAATTTCTATATTGAGCAAATAAAATTAAATATGTTATGGTTATGTTTTTCCGTTCTGTTTTAGTTCTGTTTTAACATATCTCTCTCCTCCTCAGGGCGGTGCAGGAAGGCGGGGCCGAGCTGCTCGGGAGCAGGTCCTAATCAGCCTCACCTGAATGAGATCAGCAATCAGCCGGCTTCTTAAGCCAGCTCCAAACATTTCTCTGTTGTCAGACGATTCGCTTGAATTACTGCTTCTGTTCTGTTTCCCTGCTCTCGAGTAGATCTCGCTGTCTCTTGTGTCTTGAGTATTTTGTTAACTTGTTTGACTTCTAGTAAGTTTTTTCCCTCCTTGACACTTTTGGTTTTTGCCCCTAGTGGCCTTTTTGTGTTTGTGTTTTTTTTAGCGAGCATTTTTCCCCGTAGTGGTGATTTTGAGTTTGTTGAATTTTCTAATATCCTGCAAGGTGCCTTTTGTTATTTCGTTTTTATGTAAAATAAAATTCAGTTGCCACGATTCTGCACTTGGGTCCTGGCTCTTTCGTTCAGACCTTAACAAAATACACACAAAGAAAATTCCCACAAGTATTAAATCTAAAAAATATACAAAAATTTAAAATGCCATTACAATTTTTATGTTTAAATATTTACAATGGTTTATTTATTATGAAAATACACAGAATCTGATATAAAATGTACATGCACATACAGACTTCTTTTATTTAATGCATACATACTGAGTATATTTCCCACTATCATAAGCTCTATGTAAAGCAAATCTATTAAAATCATTCATTTATGTTGCATTTTAAAGCATATTTTAAATAAATCTAGTATTTTACAGTATCATTTTTTAATTATAACATAATTTTACAATTTAATCATTTATTTGATGTATATTGTAATGATTTTTAAACATGTTTGTAAAACTTATCTTTAAAATAAAAAACACAAAAGGAACATCCAGGTTTCCTACAGTAATATGCACAAAACTGGGGACTTATAGTTTTAAAACTAATTTGGAATTTATACCTTTAAACAATAAAATATTAGAAAAATGAGCTGAGAGCAAAAACACAGTCATGTTTTTATAAAGATCATGAAAATAAACACGTGATGTTTCAGATGGGAGCAGCAGAGTGAAGCAGATCCACAGATCAGACTTCCTGACCTTTCTGTCCCCTCACTCTCTCTCAGCCAACACACACACACACACAGACGTGACGCGGGGCGAGCCGGACCTTATGTCATGCCATTTGCACGCCGTGAGGTCGAGCCCCGGGGCCTTTGGGTTGAGACAGCGCGATAGCCGGACCACTGTGTCATCAGTTGGCCGGAGGTGCAACAATAAGGCTTAATGCGTGATTAAGTCCCAAATCAGCTCTCATTACGAGTGAGCACGTCAACCGGGAGCGCAGCACGGCTCCCTTTCAGAAAACTGAAGCCTGCATCCAAACCTGACCCCCCCCCCTCACCGTGAACCCATCCTGTGGCTCCACCAGTTTCTGCTGTTTTAGACTCTTTGCATCTTTGACTGTGCCGTCATTCGGCAGCATCTGTCTTCTGACGCTTCATTCAAAGCTCGACATGCAAACCTTTCAGCGTGAGTCAGCACATCTCGCTGCCTCTGAGCGCTCGTCTTTCAGCTGCCTTAAACTCGTAGCCTGAGGCCGAGGCAACCGCCACCCAGCGATCCTTCACAGATACTGAAGATACAGGTTGTAAATGTGCCAAGCTGATATTTTAAAAAATCCGCCCTGAGGTCGAGTTTTTAAGAGAGTATCTGCTGCTCGTTGAGCTTCACACTTACTTTTGCTTTTTACTAATTAGACTTTTGCAGAGACGTTCAGATTTCATTTCATCGCTCCTGATACTGATTCCTGTACCTGAACTTTGTGGATCTGATCCAATACAACTGTGTTTAACAAAATATATTTACTTTTTTTTTCATGTAACTATATATTAAACTGTATTATGGTTGTTTTTAACAGCTATGTACTAAAAGTTCTGTGTGAATGTTATGTTACAGATGTGCTTGAAGTTTTTGGCTACTTATGCACATTGTTTGTGTTTGCATTGAGTTGTTGAGTGCTGTGCATTTGTATAAAGACTTATCTGGAAGAAAATGTTGCCTCAGCCCCAATTAAAACAACATAGATCCTGTTAGCAACCAGATGTCTGTTGACAACAATACTATTTGCATCCAGGGTGACTGATTCTTAAATTCATTCCTAAAATAATAAGTTATCTAGGCCAAATTGTTAAAGTCAGAATTGACTTTTTCATTTCACATGGGACTCAAACTCTGGTCTTCTGTCTGAGTCACTCAACAAGAAGATAACCAAGGTATCAAGGTTAAAAGGCTAAAGCCTGAAGCTTCTTAGGTGCATCAGGAGAAACGGTCAAAGAGAATCACAGACAGAATTGATGATGATGATGGACGACCTCTGTGAACCCTGAACCCCCCTGCAAAGAAATCCTGTTTCCTTCACCCTGGTCTGGCTCTGCAGGGCCGTGCCGACAGTAGCAAGGGACGTTGCAAAACTGAAGCTGACAAGACAACAGGAACCCTTGATGTTCTGCCATTTTAAACATCTCAGTTACCACAGTCTGAAGTGTTGAAATGTAAGCGTTCACTCCTGCCTGCAGGTCTGAAGGCACATTTTGTTCCAGTTTGGGGGGTTTTGCTACCTGTTCACCCCCCCACACACACTTTCACTGTTCGCCTCAATCTTCTATCAGATCTCTCTATTTGCCACAGGCCAAATATGTAGCGATTAATCTTGATGACATTAATGCGAAAAACAGCAAAGAAAAAAATATTCTTAGTGTATTGCTGCAATACATTTTGGAGAAGAAGATCAGTTATGCGATGAATCACTGTGGCCTCCTCAAATGTTCTTATCCTCTGACGATTACATCTAAACTCCTCATGAAGCATCAGTGTTATCTGTGTGCTTCTGCGTCCGTCTCATCAGGCTCAATTTACTCACACAGCATCATTTTTCTGTATCAAGTCTGACACTTTCTCTTCCTCCTTTCTCTCGCCTTGCTCACACTTTCATTAGACACCATCCTTCACCAAAATGCTCAGATCTGTAACATCAAATCTGCCTCCATCTTTCTCTTGTTAAACACCATCCTCTGCAAAGGAAAACAGCGTCACAAGATACAAACCGTTTCTCTGCACTCGCCTCCACGGACGCGTTTCACTCATGCAGCTTCATGCTAACTGTCTATCAAGGCTACACAACCGAGGCTAGTCGCCGTGCTGATTCCCATGTGATCAAGGGCGTAGGGGCTGAGAATGCG
>JAPZDV010000007.1:1968797-1991457 GCA_029814665.1 Acanthurus lineatus | reverse complement strand
CGAAGGTCCGGAGGTCTGAACCTTTGCTTTCACACTGGACACGAAACGAACCATGATTCAGTTAGATCTGGACTGAGAGCACCTCTTTTGGTCAAACCAAAACTTGACTTTTTGATTCAGTCTATGGTCCAAGAGAGGTTTCACAAGGTTTCTATTTGGGTTCAGATTAAACTAAAAAGTACGAAAGTCCGGAGCAAACGTGGCGGATGTGAAAGCTCCCTTTCTGTCAGTTATCAGATCCGACATGAACACACAGTCCTGGTCACTTCACATGCAGATCGCTGGTTTCAGGTGGGCGGGGCAGTGTGGGACAAAAGCTGATGTCACATATTTCTATGAACCAATCAGCACTTAGCACCTTTTGATCCAGAAGCTTTTTTTATTATTATAATTGGAGTTATTTGGTCAAACTGCAATCAAATCAGATCAACTACGAACAAACAGTAAAAATGTCTGTGCAGACGTTTTTTTTTGGTTGTGAAATGAGACCAAAAAAAAAAAAAATCACCAGTGGAGGCTGAATTATTTGGATTTTAAGAGTATAATTTATTTCAGTCTAAGTTTAATCGGACTTTGGATGGATTAGTTTAGTTTAAGTGCACTGATTAGTGTAATGATCCTTTCATCCAGATCTTCTGTTGTCATAGCGATACTTCCTCCATCTGAAGTCTTCGTTACGCATCATTTCCAAAGGCAAACGTGTGATTCGTATTTGTGAAAAAACTGACTTGACTCAACATGAATCGAAAAAACCTGGATAGAAGTTTGCTTACATGTGTGTACAAGAAATCAGTTTTTGGAGAAATTGTTTTTCTCTGATTCAGGTTTTAATTTTTAGCCTTTTACGCGGGAAAACATTTCAGTGTTTATCATCTACTACAAGCAAGGCAGCAATAAAACCAACAGCATCAACCTCATTTTAAACCCAGCCTTTGATCAAAAACTGAAGAAACTCTCCTGTAATTTACTTTATGCACAAGTCATTAAAATTTATCTCTTCTTGCGGCGTCTGTGTGAGAAAACAGAGGTGTTTAGGCTGCTGGCAGCTAACAACAGGACGGGCCTGATTAGCGAGACACTGAGGAGCGCTGGCTCTGCATTCCCAGCTGCCTCCGTCCTGAACACACTGTCAACAGCACATCAGCAAACCCCCCAAACACCCCCAAACACCATCCACTAAAAACCTCCACCAGCAACCCCAGAGAGGTGACACACATCCACCGTCCTCCTGGACCCAGACAGCAGTCAACAGTCTGAGAGGATGGAGAGTTTGACGTAAAGACAGAAACTGTTTTGGATCAATAAAACACCGTCTGACACAGAAACATCATCCTCTGGAAGCTTCCTGCCCCCTTTTTTTAATACGATCTTTGATGCTTTGAATTCTTTCTCAGTCTGTAATGACGCAGGATCCTTAATGACACCAATTTCAGGCAGTTTAAACTCTTAGTAGTTGAAAGCTGGAAGCTAATTGTGTTTATGTCACGCATTTAAAGCCCTGAATGCACCATTCCTCTCTGCCTTCATTCAGGATTAAATGAGCCACCGGTGGAATCTGGTCGAAGGTTTGGCAGGAACTCATTTTACTGGAATCTCACCAGCTCATCTGCCTGCAGAGACTCGACTGTTTCTGCCAAAGATGTTTTCAGTCCCATTTGTTTGTCTGACAGTAAAAAATCTCATAAGTGAGTCGACATATTTCAAGGATTAAAATGCAAGAACATGTGATTAATCTCTTTGGATCATTCGGAATATTTTTATACCGATGTAATTGCGATGTCTGTCTGTCTATTCCATTCTGATGAACGTGATTATTAAGGAAATTTCCTCAAATTCTTCAAACCTGAACTTTTTGGATTAGAATTCAGTTGTAAACAGTCAAAAAGTCCCTTTGGCCTCACAAAACACATTTTTGGCCTTAATTTAATAATCAATTGTGGCAGAATTTTACATAAACGTCTCCTAGGATCAAATATTGAAGGTCAGTGTTAATATGACATCATAATGATCTAGACACCCACTTTTTTTGGACTTTGATTGACACAATAACTCAGAACGGGATATATTTAGGAGCTAAAATACCTTTTTTTTTCAGATACTCACCTCAGGAACCAGTTATATTATCACTGTTAGCTTTCTTCAGGGCTGCTACAACAAGCTAACTGTTGCTATCTCGGTCCTGTTTAATTTTAAATATGGCAGATATTTTTATTCTCTGCAGAGTCTCTGCTGGTTTCCTGGCAACCAAACAGACAACAAGATTAAACATCGTCACTGTTTGTAAAACCGCAAGTTATCTTTCGAGTATTTCTGTTTGTGCACAGATTAAACAAACAAGATATAGAAATGAACTTTGGACGTGTTGATAAGTGTATTTTGAACTTTGGACCGAGCTCGGCTAGCTGTTTACCTTTGCTTCTAGTCTTCATTGCTAAGCTAAGCTAGGCTAAGTGAAGCTAAGCTAATTACCTCATGTTTTACCTCAAACATAAAGAATTTTTTTCAAGAGAGTAAACATTTTTTTCCAAAATGTCAAACTATTTATTTGACTTTTTTTTTTTTTATTTTTACTGTTTTCACCTTAATTTACTTTCCTCCATTTGAAGAAATGATTATTTAAATCTAAATATATTTAAAGGACTGTGTTTAAAAGATCATGCAGCTTCACTGGAGGTGAAGTCTTTGTTTTCAGGCTGATGACATAATGTTGCATTATGAACATTGGTGGTTTTAGATCGGCTGCTTCATAACAAAGCAACAAATGTGTTTAAATGTCAAATCACATGAAAAGAAAATGTTGAATCTGCATCAAAGTTGATAATCACTCACAGCAATTAAAGCAGGAGGGAATGTGGTCTGAAAGCAGCATTGTGAGGGACAAACGCCGGACTATCAGGTGAGAAATTAGTTTAAAACTCATCAAAATCAACTGAATAAAAAGAAATTTAGTCCATAATTCTTAAACAGAACATTTCTTTTTGAGAACAATCTATTTTTCTGACCCTCACACATGTTTACAGTCAACCTCAACCTTCACACATCACATCCTCTCCTACATTTGCTCATCCAGTTTGCACATCTGACAACTTTATTGTCCATCACACTGACAACATATGGACTCTTTATCTCCGTCTCTGACAACATGGAGGTTAAAAATAGATTCAAGAGCAGCGACTGACAGATTAACAGTTCATGTTGTACATCACATCACATCCTGACAACCAAAGTCCAAAACCGTCTCATGTTCTCCACTTATTGTTCGGACTGTTCAGTCCATGTTCAGGGGCTGAGTGTCCTCACCTGATGGCGTAAAGACGATTGAGACCAAGTTTACCACTGACAGTAAATCAAAACAGTATTAATCATTTAACCTTTGGCGAAGCATTAAGAAATAAAACATGAATAATCCTCATCACTTCATACTTTTCATACTTTCTCGTTATGGGTAATAACCCTGGCATTTCGGGGTAAATTCCTGTAAATGGTCCATTAGATTAGTTCAGATTATGTTCTCATTGCTGGTGAACCGCAGTGCCCTTTGCTGTGAGGAGGAATTAGATTCTTAATTATGGTTTGGTTGTTTGGTGACTCCCAGTTTTTGAGTCCATTATTTTCATCCGTCTGAATTAAAGGAGCTAACGAGCAGATTTCAATTAAACCACCACAAACAAGTTTGGTATGAAGCACGTTACTCCCACTCACACCTGGCAGCCGCCTGCTATGTGTTTTGCTTCAAGGCTTCTTTAGTGTTTGTGAGTTTTTTCTCATCAAATGTTAAAGAGAAAAAACAGATTAAAGGTTTCCCGTAATATATAAGTGTAACCTCGAGTAACAAACGTTAAGAGGTGGCACCCAAAAAAGTTAATTGTTTCTGTTTTTGTTCGACTCGATCTTCTCTGTGCAGCTTTGGTTAAAGAGTTTTTACTCTCAGAACAGAATCAGATTTAAGCTTTGGATCAATGATTTTGATCACAGGAGCAAGAGAAGTATTTTAAATGAAAGATTCAACTTCAGTGACCCAATGATACGACACTCGCAGTATTAGGAAACACAAAATGAAATATCCAACAAGAGTTTCAACCAGAGTCAACATAACTTTTGTCTTTTTTATAATATTCAGTTTTACCTATATGATGTTTCTATGTGATTGCAAAGGCCTTTTTGTCACAATGTAACATGATGTTAATGTTAAATGTGGGGTGTGTTTGAGCGTGCAGCACAAAATGATGCAAACACAGTGATCCAAAGTGAATTTCCCTTCATCACGTTAGCATCACACAGCACAGTTACTAACACAACTTACTCTTAATAAGTACTTTTTTCTTACTTAATACTCTTTTCAGGTGAGTACTCGGCTCCAATCGAAGCTGAAACTTTGCTAACGGTTAAAACTGTTGGAGCAGCAGTTGTTGCATCAGCCGGACTAATCAGACGGAGAGCTACGCTAGGCGGATTCAGCAGCGTGAAGGAGTGAAATGCAATCTGCAGCCGGCGGAGACTCTGATTAGGACATGTGGGACCAGCTGTTTGTGTGTGTTTGTGCCTTCACCTCACACACAGAGAGCCATTTAATGCATGTTTGGCTGCAGACGCTGCAGTCATAATAAATCAACAACCACAAGACGCACACACATGCATGCTCATTATTTCCTGCACGCAGACGGTGAAATGGTACCTGAATGCATCATCGTGCACATGCGGAAACCCCTCTGGAGGAGATCATGTAAACACACTGATGTGCGTTCAGCAGCGTTATAGCAACCGTCTGTTTCTCCCGGCCGCGGTTCGTTGCGGTCATCACTCACGGGCCGTTTGGCCTCATAACACTCGGCTGGCCTTTCTGCTGAGTCGCTGGTTAGCTGCACCAGCGAGCGTGTTAGCACCTGTTTACCTGAGTTTACATGTCAGCTATTCAACCTGATTGTTTTGACTCCGTAACACAAGCAGAAACTTCACATCACAGTGAATTAAGTTCTTTTTCCTTCCTCTTTTTCTACAAATTGCAGCAATTTCATTCAAATTTCACTGCCAATTTGAAACCAAAAGAGCATCACATGTTTCAGTAGAGTGAAAAGCCTGAACTTTTCAACTTTGTTAACTAGTTTGTTAACAAGCTTAAACTTGATAGAAAGCCACTGATTTCCATCAAAATCATCTTTTAAAGAAATCAAATCCGTCCTCTGTGCTACAATAAAAACTAAGATGTACTTTGATGACATCATGAAGCAGTGTGGGATCATGGGATTTGTTATTATAGCCTCCGTAGCCTCCACAGTACATTTTATCTTGTTTTCTGACTTCCTTCCTTGCTCTCTGACTGGTGTTACACCGGAAGTTACGGACAGGAGGCTAAATGCAACAACACCTTGAAGAAAATGTCAGATTTCTCTGAGTTTAAACAATTTTGGAAACATTTGGGAAAATGGGAGAACAAAACTCAATAATGAACAAAAGTAAAGTCAGTTTTAGACACTTAAATGTCTGAATGTTACATCCTATATGCTAAAAGATCCGCCGTCATCCAAGAACTGGCTGTAAACTTCCTCAAAAGTTGTAAAAACTTTGTTGTTAAAAAGTGATTCACAGAATACAAACATACAAAGATTATTCAATTGTGGCCTTAAATGCTGCTAAATTAATTTTAAAGTGAACAAATATAGATATTTTTTGTAGTTTATAACTAACATTATAGAAACTAAACCTAGAAATCATTGAACTCATCTGCAAGTTGATTTACGAAGTGAAAGAGAAAAAAATTTTCACTGTAAAAGAGATTTTATGGGTTCGAGGTTTAAACCTGCACACACACAATCACATTCAATGCAAGCGCAGGATGCACATAAAAAGACACACTTATGCATTCACACATACATGCAAACATCCATGCACACACACAGAAACACACACATGCACACACACACCGACACTGCATGCATTTGTCAGAGAGCTCCACTCTGACGCCGCCTGAAAATAGCTCCATCTCGTCGGTGTGTGAAGTGTCCCGGCTCTCACAGCCGATTGTGTGGCCCGGGGAGAAACAGCGTGAGGCTGTGGGATGTGACAAGAGCGCCGCCGCCGTGGGTGGAAAAACTCTCTTAAAGGAAAATTCCACCCACTAATCCTCTTAGATATGATCAAGTGCCGGAGCTCCCTCTCAGCTGTGGGCCGAATGTCGGTGTTGACTTTTAGCTCCTCCAAGCTTTGAGAGCAGAGTTTGCAGCCTGTAAAGAATCTATCCATAATGTTATTTTATTTATTTTAATGTCAGTTTTTTAAAATCTGAATACAAAGTGTTGACTGTTAATATTCAGGTTCATTAAACACCTTCTGCCATCAGACTCCAGAACAGCTGCTGAAACCTGAACATGAGCACGTGACAACAGGTGAACGTTGATTGGCCGGCAAAACACACCAAAACTAAAATAAAAACCCAAAAATATAGAGAGCATCCACATCAAATGCTTCTAAACTAATAAAATGTTTAACGATGAAATTTTCCTTTGAGAGAGAACAACAACACACTCTTTTAAATGCATCAACACACACATGCAGACACAAACATGCACACAAATGATTAATTCATATTTATGTACATAAGTCAAAGTGTAAGTTATTAGCTATGCTTGTGTGTGTGCATGTCAGGGAGTGTGTGTGTGTGTGTGTTTTTGTTTTGAGCATGTGCACGGTGCCGCATGCATCTCTTATGAAAACTTGTGGGGGTGTGAAGTGTCTCTGCACAGAAGAGAACAGCAGCATCACTCAGTTTAACAGCCACAGTTAGCGGCAGTGTGATTAGCATTGTTGCTAAAGCGTGAGAATGTGTGTGTGTGTGTGTGTGTGTGTCCATGATCCGAACTCCCCTCGCCCTTTCATCTTCCTGTTCTCACGCCTGTCAGAACTTCCTGTTCACGCCCAGCAGGCCACGCCCCCCCTGCGTGGCTGACAGCCCGCCCGCTCGCTGTCACTGCAGCGTTCACGTCCTTTAATCGTTCCACCTCCTTTAACCGCTCTGCGTCTTTAAAAAAAAGTTTTTTCTTACATTAGACACTTTGAAACGTGTTTTATGAAGCTGGTGTGGAGTCTTTTATTGTGAAAGGCGGCGCACGTGTTTGTATACAGTGTGGTGAAGTCGGAGTCCTTGTAAAACAGAGGAGAGTTTTGACATTTGCGTGTAACCAAGACACTGAACTGCAGCTACAAGACTATAATTAACTAGAGCCGTGTTTATGAGCGCAGACAACTGACAGCTTAATAAAAGCTGGTTAGGATGTTTGATAACTGTTTGATCTTTCTATTAATGCATTACATAATCTTGCACACATAGTTCAAGTTACTATGATTTTTGATCACAGAACAGAAGAAAAGGTAGCTAAATGCAAATATGCACACAGAGAAAATAATGCACATCTCGTTTAGACTGTTTATTTATTAATCTGTTTAATTTAACCCTCACTGTGATCACTAAAGTTTGAGTGTACATGCAAATTAATAATCTTGTACATGTCATCATAATAGTAGTGCATGCAAAACAATTCAACAAATAAAAATTCTATTCAAATTCAACATTCAAAGATCTGAGGAAGCTATCTGTGAGGCTTAAGAGCAGCAGTGTGGGCTAAATGATATTGTTAGCAAGCTAACTGTTTACGCTAACAATGCTAACATGCTAACATATTTAGTCGTCATCTCAGCACTTAACACGATAAACAAGTGCAGATGAGTTTGATGGGTAAGTTATTGCAGGTATTCGATCATAAACCAAATAATTGAGTTATAATTAAGGTTTTTACATGAATCATTTTATGGAGCTTAGAGCAATGTCACTGATGTAGCTGAAATTTAACAGAGAGAGGAAGAGGAGGAGGAGGAAGAGAAAGAGGAAAGGAAGAAGAAGGTTTCAGCTGCTTTCATGAGCAAACAGCCTGAATGTGATCTGGTTCACTTTGGAGAACCGGATCACCAGATATGTGGAGTCTAGATGACTTTTTAGAGGAGGACTAAACCATGTCAAACCCTCAGAATGATCCTTCATCTCCTTCTAAGTGAATATCTTTCAGCTTTATAACCACAGGGTTGTTTTTTTTTTTGCACAAAGTGTCACAGACATTTATAACCAACACTAACAGTTTCCCATAAACTGGCACTTTGTGGATCTTTGGCTGCTGCTCTCCTCGTTTTTTTATCACCTCTTTTCTCTCGTTTCTTTCCTGTGAGAAACCGACTGCATGACTCATTGTTCTGAAGGTGAGAAAATGAGCGAGACGTGACTGTAAGTCCGAGCAGGAATGCAGCCACCTCAGGATTTTTTTTCAGTTTGCTTGATGTCTTCATGCAGGTCAGCTCTGCTTTATTGTCCTCCCCCCCGCCTGCCCCTCCCGCTGTAGTTTAGAGAGGTCGGGGGCTGTTATTAGCAGGACCTTTGGCCCTCCCCTTCACTCTGCAGCCGGGCAGCCAGCTGGTCCTGCACTCCCTCATTAGCTCCGGTCCATCTTACCTGTTGGTCGCGTAACCACCTTCCTCTTATCACAAACGCCACATTAGCGGCTCTCTTTAACCTTGCCCCCCCACCCCACCCCTTCCTCGTCTCTGCCCCGCCTCCCCCCCCTGTCTAATCTGCCTAATGTGTGTGTAAATAACGCTTGCGTGGTCCAGATAGCTTTTGTTTTACCATCAAACAAGCCCCGACCATGGGAACCTGGTCATTAATTACCATGTGATTCATGGTTATGGCTCTGTGTCTCGTCTCGCCACCAGTCTGTCATTAAGACTTTCCCAGACTTCCCATCCTGGCCTCTCCCAGCTCGCAGCTCACCCACACCAGCACTCAGCTCCGCTAAATCACCACCACAGTTCACACACACAGGATCGGCACCTTCTCTTCCACCAGGAAATACACACTTGTTTCAGTGCATGTTACGAACACGACGATTTTTATCATGTAAAAGGGGGGAAATTAGGTCTTTAAGGCTGCAAGATGATGAGATCCTGCAGAAAAAAGTACATAAAGGTTGGATTTACCTGCAGTTATGTGCTGGTGGAGCCACTTAAATGTAATCAGATTACTGTTTAAAAAGTAGCAGGTTGGATACAATCAGAGTGGTTTCAAATCTGAGATCATGGGGTTTTTATTCCAGTGGGGTCACAAGGTAAATCTCTGGGGTGATTAATGAGTGAAGAGGCTCGTAATTATCTCATTTTGTCGCCCTTAGCTTGTAAAAAATAAATGTGTTTAGTCATTAAAAGTTCATTAGGTAATCTGCGGCTTGTATTCTCACCAAATCTAATTAAGACTTTTTATTCTTTCTTGGTAAAAAGTGAGATTTTGGTGCGTTAAGTTCCAGTTGATTTAACTTTATGAGGCAAAATAAGATATTTTGCAAACATTAGCAGAACTGTTTTGTATTAAATTGAAAAAGACAGTTTCCCATCAAGTTTCCTTTCAGATTATAAATAAATTACACTCTTGTAGTTTAAATAACTTTATTTTTTCACACTTATAACATGTATGTGTCTGGTTTCTAAACAGGTTTAATTTTTCTTCTCGTTCAGTCGTGTTTTTCTGAGCCGAACTGAAGACTGAAGCTGTCGTCCAGACGAACAGACGAGCTGCCGTCAGTCTGCTGTCAGTTGTTACTCTCAGTTTGAGGTTCAGTAACAGCTACAAACTGGACGGGGGCATAAAAACAAGAGGCTAGGGGGGGTTTTAACTTACCCCAACCCCTCAAACTACCCCACTCACTCTGCCCACAGCCTGTTTATGTGTCCACAGTGTGAGCGTTTATGGAAGCTCATTGATGACAAAACCAGTCAGGGATTCCATTAACTAAAGTGTTCATGTTAAACACTAACTAATTTAAATTTTAATCGTCCATTGACAAAAAGTTTATTGATCACTGATAGAAGTTAAAGTGATGTTTTTATGCAAAATTGTCAAAATTTTGCACATTCCAGCATTTCTTATGTTAATTTTTTTATTTTTCTTGGTGTTCTGTGATAGTAAACTTAATATTTTGGGGGGGTTTGGACTTTCTGGCAGAAAATCAAGCAATTTTAAGAGGTGGGCTTAACTTTGAGGGACATTTTCCACTATTACTATGATATTTTTTTCAGCCAAATTATGGCTGCAGATTTAAACATTTGCATCCCTGGCTGATAAACTTTATCGAGTTCAATTAAATCCTAAATGTTGGTAGGTGCTTGAATTTTATTTTTACTCATTCAGTAGTTTTGGCACCATTTAACCTCCATAGAGCTCTGCTCTGTGTGTTTGTATACTGTATGTGTGTGACTGCTTGGTGTTTTATTGTGTGGGTGTTGCTCCAGCTGCCCCAGACTGGAACTTACTCTACCCACAGCCTGTGCCCACACACACACACACACACACACACACACACACCTACACACACACACACTCCTTAAACCCCCCCCCCCAAGCCCAAACAGTTGCTCACGTCACTTCACTGGAAGCGAGAGCAGCCAGACTCCGACTGTAAACACTCGATGACCAAATGATATTTGCAGATAAATCCTGGTATCAGGTGTCTCGACATCTCACTTTGCATAGTTTGTGAGGTCCGGCTGTTCTTGTACCGAGTGTGTGTATCACTCTACGAACACTCGACGACGACGTTATCATGCAGACTTTTAACCGTCGCTGGTGATTTTTTTTTTTCAGCTCTCAGCAGAAAAGTCTGAGCACTTTTAAGGGATTTAAAGCATTAGGAGATTTAGAGTTTTCAGCTTTCGAAATGTTCTTTCAGTTTATGGAATAAGTGATGTTTTTAGGACTTAAACAGTTTTGTTTGTGGTTTGTAGATTTCATTCACAGGCTGATTCAAGACCACAGTGGTTGCATGTAAAGTAGGTCTGACGTATAAGTTTGCACTGGAGGATCAGAAGCCAAAAAAAAGCTGTTTTAGTTCACTTTTTTAGCATCAGTGAGCCTGATGCAGCGATCACTCAGGTGTGTGAGGAGCAGAGACTGTATGTAAAGTCTTTGTTTGACAGATTGTATATTAAATAGTGGACCGAGCCAATGTGACATCATCCAAACTCAGAGCCTCGAGTCTGATGATATAGTCGTCGCCATCTGTTTGCTGCCACTCTAAACTGCTACGCACTAAATTTTGTGGAATTTATATAAAAATTTATCCTTCACACAGTCGTCATGATTAGAGAAATTTTCTATATTGGACTGCAAACATTATTATTTCTTCAGTAAAGTCGGACATTTTAAATCAGAGCTTCATGGTTCTGACTCTTAACTGTTGAAGACAGCCTCAAGTGGCCGTTAGAGGAACTGCAAGTTTTTGACAAAGCGGCATTGTCTTTGTTTCTCAGCGGCGGACGTTGGCGCTTTGGGTTCACACAAACTCCATCGCTCTTTATGTGCATTATCGAGAAAAGCTCGGAGGTGAGATTATCCCAAAAAAAAAAAAAAAAAAAAAAGTGCACCATCATCCCTGTTTGAAAGATTAATTGCAATAAGACTTTAAAAACACACAGAAGCTGCAGGATTCTTTGGAAAAAGATCAGAGAGGCGGTGAGATGAGGCCGAGAAGAGCAGAGTTTTGGCCACCTGTCAAGTGTCTCCTGTTTGGAACAGGTAAGAACTTACCTGCCTCCAGACGAGACGACTTAGTCAGAAACCCCGACAGCACTTAAACTCATCCTGCTGGCATTTGAATGCAGCTAAAAAACCAAACACAAACAGCCAGCAACGTCTGTCCGACATCTGTGCTCTCAGATGATGGATACGCACTTTTTTAAATGCATCCTGTGTGTCGTAAATAAATATTTACGTCAGTGGAAAGCTTTCAGGAAGTGCCATGCAAAAAAAACAAAAAGAAACAGCGGTGAACATGTGAGTCTAAATGTGGAAACAAAAAAAAACAATGTTCACTTAAAAGAAGAGGCTGACGAATCTGTTTCTGTTCTTTTTTTAACTCGAGTTCCACTGAAAGATCGAGAGCGACAGTTAAATCACAGATGTTGTGTTTGTGTTCCACTGATTTATGTAAAGTTTAGATTAAAAACACATGAGTGAGCCAAACTGTTGCTCTGCTGACATGTTGCTACATTACCATGAACACACACGCTGTAGTTTACACTGATGCAATGCCACACACACACACACACACACACACAAACACACCATCCTGCTGCCACAAATACTCACTAAAGCACCAAATGTGGATTAATACGCCACTTAAAGTAGTCCCTTACAAATACACAATTTACTTCTGATTGAATAAAGTGGAAGTCAAAGAACTAAGAGCAGACTAGAGTCACACACACGCACACACACACACACACACACACAGAAGAAAAAACAGGAAGTATGCACACATCCACTGTTCGACACAAATAGGAACATGACACACAGGGGACGAAACACACACACACACACACACCTGTACATTCACAAACACAATCACACACACATATACACACATAAGGAGTGATGCTGTGAATTAATGCTCACACACACACACACTCGTGGTGTGAAGTTCTGATTTCTAGCAGGTTCCTCTGATCCTTTATGTGCTTCCTCTATTTTTAGCCACCTCATTAAACCGGTGCTAATGATTCTTAGCCGTGTAAATGGTCCGATAAGCTAATTATTGGAGGAGAAAAACCTATTTCCATCCCACCCACGTGAAGGCCTCTCTGTGTCAGCGCTCCGTTAAAGCCGCTGTGATTAACAGCAGAGGTTTGGCTTTGTCTTCTGTTTTTATTATCGTTGGAGGTTAAAAAAAAAAAAATCCCTGCATCCTCTGGATGTGGAAACACTCAGACATGAGGAGTGAAAGATGGACTAAAGCTGATCTGTTGGTTTTAATGTGTTTTTCATATCGAGGTGCTGAAAGGTGTAAATCAGTCGCTGATGTCGTTCGACTGTGAGCGAGGATTAGTTTGAAATGTCAAAGCTTTTCTGTGCTTTTCTAGTTTCAGTTGCTCTCTTTTCTTCTGTAGTTCTTTGTCTCATTCATGATTTGTTTTTTTTTTCTTATTTCTTCTCAGCCAAAAGTAGAAAAATAACTGATTGTACTCTAGTTTTATTCTCCAATACGGGTTTGACATTTACTTTGTGTTTTCATTTTAGGAGAGAAAATAAACCAGGAAGGAAGAAAAGATAGAGATAAAATAGAAAAATGAATAGAAGAAAAAAGATGCTGCAGTGATCAGATGATGTAAATGAAAACTGAGTCACAAGTACAGATGCTAGCATGATGCTAACAGCTGTACTGACACACAACGGTGATTTTAAGCTAAATCAAAATGTTAGCATGCTAGCAAGACCTTGATGTCAACGTTAACATGCTAATGTTTAATCAAGTGAAATGTATTTCATGTTCATTATCTTGGTTTAGGTTGTTAGCATGCTAACATTTGATAATAAACAGGAAGTCAAGCTTAGGCTGATGGGAATGTTGTTCGTTTTGCAGGTATTTTGGTTTAATGCACCAAAAACTACCTGATGTTAAGAAATGTGGAGATCACCAGAAAGATCACAGTCCATCCTGAGAGGAACATGTGCATCGAAATTTGTGCTGATGCATCAAGCAGATGTTGAAAAAACTTAACGACTTCCACCAGCTGTTGAGGAAAACTCACCAAAGTCATTAAGATTTGTAAATTTGAACCAGATTTTTATTAAAATCCATCAACAGCTGTTTGGCCCAAAGTGGAGGCCTGACTGACAGATGCTTAAATAAAACCACATCATATTTAGTATCTCAGCTAAATTGGCTGAAACCTTTATATGAAATTAAGAAAAACTGATTGATCACAAAAATATGAACAAATAAAAGATCCAAAAATCAGCCTCTGTGTTGGGACTAAAAGCTGAGGACTCAGAGTTCAGAGCTGGAATATAAAACCTGAAACTGTTTAATTAATAACAGGAGGTTAAACTGATGTCACATGAGTAAAAAAGCAGAGTTGGTGAGGATCATCGGGGCGACGGCAGGTTCCTGCAGACCGAAGCCAGAGGACCGAAGCCAGAGAACAAGCCCGGACATGCCAGCTGACCGGCTGCAGATCTGAGGACCCGGAGGAATGTGAGCTGCATGCATGTGTGGAGGGGGGCGGGGTCACGGTGGAGGGAGGCGGGGTTACTGTGGAGGTGGCAGCAGTGGCAGGTGACGATGCAGGGGTTCATCCACACGAGTAAAACTGTCGGAGGGTCGTCATGAGGGCTCGCTGAGGGCGGGGTTTAAATTACACCTCTGTGAATCAAGTTAGCATGTTTGGTGTTTACAGTGATGCGTCTGTGACACACACACTCACACACACACCGACACACACACACACACACTGTGATGTATTTCTGTCCTACACACCTGAAAGTTTAGTCACTGTGGACACTGAGGTTTTCAAATCAGCTGTTAAAAGGTCAGAAAGTCACAAACGTACCACTGAGACTGCGAGTTTATGAAGCAGTTCAAAAAAATGTAAATAAACTCTACTCATTTCAAAATCAATAACAACTTGTCTTTAAGATTCTCGGTTGTGAAAACAAAAAGCACCTTTTAACAAAAAAGAGAAGAGTTTAACGTCACACAGCTCCAGTTTTTGGGGTCTTTCATGTTTCCAGACAACTTTGAGAACAAAAAAGAAGGAAATAGGAAAGAAAATGAATGGACAAGAATCAAAGAGAGAGAAGGTGGAAGGAAAGACTGAAAAGAAGGAAGGAAAAATGAAAGAAAAGGAAGGAAAAGGAGAAAGGTTGAGTGTAATGAGAAAGGAGGAAGGAAGTAGTTTCATAAATTTGACCCCAGAGACACAAACTTTGCCGCTAAGTGTGACCGTGTGATCCGGGAGGCACGACACGTTTTCAGCCTGTGAGCTCCAGAGGTGCGTCGCACAGCTGGACTCACTGGTTGGCTGGTTTGCACTGCCTGTTTCAGCCTCCCATCAGGCTGCTTTCACTCCTTCAGCTTACAAGAAAGATGCTCGACCGAGTAAAAGGTTACCAGAATACTTCATCTTGATAATCCCTGAAAGAAAACGTCCCCATGCCTCGAACAAAAACCCCCAAAAAACCCCTGCAGGTTGCATTTACTGCAGCGCTGATTCCAAGGTGGTCTGAGCAGTTTTAATACCAATAACAGTCATTTAAAGCTGCATCCATCAATTTGAGAGAGCTGCTGCTGTGATTAAATGCTTTAATAAGCTGCCTCCGCCGCGGCTGCTGGAAACAAAGTTCGTCCTGCAGACTAATTTGTTGCAACGCGACGTGAGTTCACCGCCGTCGATGACCATCATCAGCAGCCGAGCGGCTTAACTCTCATGACACGGCTGGACGTTCGGATGCTCGTTGCTCGTCCCACGGTTGTGTTTTTTTGTTTTCGGTCACCCTCTCTCTCTCCGTCTGCACCTGCTGACTGCGTTTCCCGCCGTGACGCCACCGTCGCCGGTAATCATAACCTCTGGCGAACAAGCGTAAACAGACATTAACAGCCTGCTGCTCCTCCAGGCTGCACTTAAAAGATCCAGTCTGGACGCAGCTTTGCCCCCGTACAGATAACCACCGCCACCACCAAACCCTCCCCCCCAAGGCTGCACAATAATTAGAGAGATCAACTCACCGTGCTGAAGTTCACCAAGCTGCAAGCTCCATAAAGTTGCTGTCTGTAGCGCCCCCATCTGGAATAAAAAGCATCTGACAGATGAAAGCAGGTCACTGCATATATTCTCTTCAGGTTTTTAATGATTCTTGTGTGATTTTTTGCAGCAGATTGTGTTTGCAGACTGTTGCTGGAAAGCTTTACAGGACAAGAAGGCAGCACATGGCTGTAAGTGTGGTCTCACACAGAGGTCGGAGGTCAAAGGTCAGGAGGGAGGTCGATGGCCTCTGACTGAGACGTCACGCCGCAGACAGCCAGTCTCACCTCTCAGTTCATGTCTTTCGGCTTCCAGCTGATTTATAGAGTGTGAAATGGGAATAAAACAAAAAAATTCAATTAGAGTTAAACAAAAAAATCTCCTCTGTGTGTGTGTGTGTGTGTGTGTGTGTGTGTGTGTGCCCCCTTTAAGCCCCGCCCACCCACGAACTCCATTAAGCACAAACAGAGAATATAAACCATGTTTATTCGGTGCTTTTGGTGCTTTCATTCTTACCAAAACACTCTAATCAATCAATCACATTAAGACAAACCAAGTATGAGTGAACCTGGAGCCCTTTTGGCCCCTGAGGGTCTCTGGGGGTCTTTGTCCTTTTGGTAATCCAACATTTTATCTGACTGTGGGAAAGTTTTCCTCGTATTAATTGTGTTTCAGATCACATAATTTATTTTTTATATGTGTAAAGAAAGTCAGTTTAAAATAAATAATAACTGATATATGTCAGGTTATTGATAATAATGTCACGTGACTCCGTATCACAGTGAATATCTGCATCACTGTTCGATCCCCTCAGCTCCTGTTTGATGTGTCGACCCCTCCTCGCCTCCTTGCCACCCCCCCACGGTGTCGCCGCTGATTGAAGGTGTCTGCGTGCGTCTCCTTTGAACTTCGGCCTAATAGGAGGCCTCGCTGCACGGCGGCCGAGCTTCAAACCCGTTTGTGTGGCCCCCGAGTGGCCGACCTGAGGGCCCCAGTTTGTTTAGCTGCCGGTCAACAAGGGCTCTTAAATGGAGATGTCTGCTGCAGAGTGTGTGTGTGTGTGTGTGTGTGTGGACTCTGGGTAAATGGCTTGTCTCCCCTCCCCCTCCCTCCTTCACTTTGCCCATTTGCAGCTGATCACCTGTTCTTTGGTCACAGGGAGGGGGGTCTGCGGGTTTAGAGGTGAGTGTGTGTGTGTGTGTGTGTGTGTGTGTTAATGTGTGTGTGTGTGTGTGTGCCTGGGTGTGTGTGTGCATGCCTGTGTGTGTGTGTAGATGTTATTGATTTTCTCCTGGAGTGCTGGTGGTAACTTGTTGCTGTCAGCTCTGCAGTTGGTCTGTGTGTGTGTGTGTGTGCATGAGTGTGTGTGTGTGTGAGTTCTTGTGCATGTGTGCATGTGTGTGTGTGTGTGTGTGTGTGTGTGAGTGTGTGTATTCTTGCACTTCTGTACATTTTGCTGATTCTTGACATGTTCAAATGGTTTTTCCGTCAAGACTTTGGTTTCAAGAAACATTAGACTTGAGTTTAAAGTTAGTGGCTCAGGAAGTGTGTGTGTGTGTGTGTGTGTGTGTGCGTGTGTGTGTGTGTGTTACAGTGACTGCTGCCCTTGCTGGAGACTCACACATTCCTGCTTGTTGGCATTTTTTTGGCTGCGGGAACGACAGCTGTGTTCACTGGAATCAATTAGCCTGAAGGAGGCGGAGTCACAGCGAATGAAGTGTAAAAACATGATCAACCGACTGCTTTAAAGCTGCAATAATCAATATATTTATTAAAATTTGGACAAAATGAAAAGTTGGAATATAAAAGTTTGACTTTAATTCATTACAACCTGACTCGACATGATTAGATCTGTTCAGTGTGTCAATGGGAGGCTGTTTAGTTTGTGGTTGTTGTTTGTGGCGTGTTGTGTTGCCCCCATGTGGTCACACATTAAGCTTTAATTTGCACACATGCTGCATGATATGCAATAAACTGTATTATGGTAATATAAGTCCACAAAGATAGAATGCAAAATATTGCTGAAAAATCACACACATCTTGTATTTTTCTCCCTTTTTGTACAACTCAACCCTTTATTTGCTGTAATGTTTCCTTTCTTATTGAGTAAATCCAGTTTTTTACACTTTATTATTATCTTTTAGTATAATTTCAGTTTATTATCTTTTTATTTAAAGGTTTTCATAAATGGGATGCATTTAATTTCCATGTATTAATGTGTTTTTTTGTAAAAATGTGCAGCAAAGGAGGGACTGTTCACAGAAATGATTTGGCATCTACAGTTTAAGCATTAGCCCGTCCACCGTGCAGCTAGCGTTAGCTGTCTCACCTGGCCGGCAGCTCCTGGTGATGAGCGTCGCTGAACGGCAGCAGAGTTCAGTTTGACAATAAATAACAAAGCTAACAAGATTATCAAGCTGTTTTTTTTGGAGGCTGAGTTTCTGCAGGACATCAGAGGGGAAACAAGAACATTTTTCTGACCATAAAAGATGATCCAGTTTCATCCAAACCAGTGAGTAAAGTTATAAAGTTGTGTTTTTTGTACCATCTGTATCTTTCTCTTCATATATCAGCAGCATCATAATGAAAAATTTGACAAAAAGGCTCCATGAGATGCAAATTTATTGCAAAAAGTGCAGAATGAATCATCACAAGCTTTTTTATTGGTTACCAGGAAATGAGAAACCCTAAAACACCACTGTGAGTATCAACAAAATGACTTTTTTGTCCTTGTCCAACTTCATAAAGGTGCAGCGGATCGACGGACATGATAAAAGACTCAAACATGGATTTAGACTTCACGGGACCTTCAGGCTTAAAAAACCCCGAACTGCACGCAGTGAAGTTAAACTGTGAACTGTACGGTGTGCAGGATCACCGTGAGTGCAGTCGGTGTTTGTTTTCGTCGGTGCAGCTGCAGGATTTTCACAGTAAATGACGTCACCGCAGACGTCCCCCCTCCTGCTGCTCGTACCTTTTGTCGAGGAGTCACCTGTATTCCAAAATTCCCAGATCACAGGCAGGAAGATCATCATTATGCTCGTAAATCACAGCGGCGATGTCGGTGACGCGTGTTTTAACTCGGATTTTCCCTCTAAGCCTCTTCAGGCCTGCGCTTGGGAAACAGCTGTAACTCCGTGATCCCGGCGGCTTTGTTTGGGTTCATCCTCAACTTCCAGCAGCAAAAAAAAGAGAGGGGGGAAGCATTTCAGCTCCTTTGTTGCTCGGCAGCTTCATGAGAAATTAAATCTTGCGTGATGGAAGATCACGTCTCCATACACACACACACACACACAGAGACCTGAAAAGACAGAGCGCGGCCGGCGGACAATGCTGACACACAACACCGTACGAACGATCGCAGCCCTCCATTGTCCCGGCCGCAGAAAGGCGATTCTGCTTGTCATCTTTGGCAACAAAAAGCTACCAGCTGCCTTTGTGAGGCCAACAAGTGTCGTTATTCAGCCTCACAAACACATCAGTCAGCTCCGAGCGAGGCGGGTTGAGAAACCTCTTTAGGTCGAGTGAGACGATGTTCTCCCGCGGACGCCGAGGAGGCCTGCGAGGCAGCTTTCCTGGCAGGAGACGAGGGTGTTGTCCGACACGTCTGCATCGGAAGAATGGGGAGTGTTGAGGCTTTTTAACCTCACATTCCTCATTCCTTTTTGTTTCTTGTATCGTTTGCAACAAAGATATTCAATCAAATCGAGCTGTTGTAATCATTTCAGGCCCCTCTGGTGGCTTCTCAGAGGGTTTAAAATGGAGAAAAGGTCGCTGCAGCTCTCGAGCAGTGATTTTTTTTCTCAACAACTCTCATCTGTCTCAATAAAGCGCGTTACTTCAGTGCAGTTCCTCACGGAAAACTGGGCCGCTGAACTGGGATCTGCTGCATGCTGGAATTCCAAGAAACGGGACCTTTTGCTTTAGCAAGCTCTTGGACTTGTGGAGAAAATCCTCCTTAAGAAACGCTGAGGTCCCAGAGGTTCGCTGGTTCCTGGTAGCAGGACCTCCAGCTTGATACGGAGAGCGCCAAAACAATAAATAAATTCTAATGATGAAAAATGGACGTGTTTTAGATGGATGGATGAGCTCGCCTGCACAAGGTCACAAACACTAAGAGAAGAACTTTTAAATGTTCGTCACCGACCTGGTCGAGTAAAGTTCACACCGTTTTAACCTTCAATCCTTCCTCTTCCTCTAAAAGTGTTTCCTTTATTCTTACTTTACTCAAACCTGCAATACTGGATTCAAGGTCGCCTCCTCTGCAGAGAGGATGGATCATAAAGTGTTGTTTAAAATGACTAGAAGGCAAAAAGCCTGACATCACAAAAACAGGTCATATTGTTCCAGTGGGAATAATGGGAATAATGGTGCATAATTTCAAAATAAAGGCGTTCAAAGTGTTGCACTTTCTTTTGCACTTAAACATTTAACAGTAAAGAATGAAATCAGAGCTCAAAATTCGAACCTCCTGACTGTGTTGTTGCTGCAATGCAACAAAAACAGGTTTCATGCTCAGTTGCTGCATCACACCGGCAGCGAGTTTGACTTTCTGAAGCGTCTCCGGTTCTCTTAACACATCCCGGATCCATCGGACCACCGGACCATGAGGCCGTCAGCAGGACCATCACAGGCAGAAAAACTGAACCTGTGAACACCCTTGGTGCATTAAAAGAGCTGCGATCTGCAGAGCTTATGTAACGTGCTGAAAGTGGCATCGGATGTGACGGGGAGCGTCGCTCGGCTCTCGTGTTTCTGGGTCTTAAACACACGGTGAGCGTCGGGATTATCTTGTGATCTGCGGAGCGTCGCCGGGCGGCTTTGTTGCGGCACAGGAAGTGTGTAAAGATATCCTGACGCTTTTCCTCGTATCCTGGGGGCTGAAAAACCACATAAAGGAGAGAAAAACAAAAACCTGCAGCGCCGGAAATCCTGCCGGCGCAGACAGGTGGGCTGACAATGGCCGTCCCCCCTCCCTCCTCATCTGTCTCTCCTCCTTTCCCTCCATGTTTCTCCCTCATACGTCACTTTTCATCTCTCCTCCATCACACTCTCACCTCTTTAATTGTTTAAATATTTCTCTCACTTTCTTTCCTCCTCTTTTTTCTTCTTTTTCTCTTTATTTATCCTTTAAATTTTTTTTGTTGTTGTTTCTTTTTACTTTTGCACTTTTTTTCTGCCTGTTTTGAATGTAAAATTAGAAAGTTTTTATTCCTTTATCTACTCATCATTTCTTTCTTTCTCCTCTTCTCCTTTCTTTTTTGACCTCCTTTAAAAAGTTCCCTTTTACCTTTTTCTCCTTTCTTTTCCCCCTCTCATTCTTCTTTCTTTTCTTTATCTCTAGTTTCTCTTTCTTCTTCGTTTCTCTTCCTTCTCCCTCCTTCATCTACCTGCCCTCATTTTCTCCTCCCTCTCTCTTTTTCCTTCCTTTTTATCGCCTCCATCTCGCTCACATGTCACCTTCTCGTTTCTAATCTCCTTATCTCTGCTCCTCTCCGTGTCTCATCCCTCCTTCCTCTCCTCCTCCCTCTCTCCCTTCCTATCCCTTACATGCTCCCTTTGTTTTTCCGCCTTTGTCTCCGGCGTTTCTTTGCGATCTCCGTCACCTCGGCTCTGCCACCGGCCGCCGCCTCAGCTCGCCTCAGTTGATTGACGGTGGGAAGAAAAGGAGAGCGTTTATTTTGATTCATCGCCCGTCTTATCTGACAGGAAGTGTAATTATCTCCTCAGAACGAGGAGCTTTTGTGGACGGAAATGACTTCTGCAGAGTCTGAAGTGTCAGGCAGAAAGACGCGTGCGGTTCGGATCAGGCGTAATGTGTAATCATGTTTTCGGGGTGTGTGTGTGTAAACACATTTCTCACACTGACAGTCTTCATATCCTGCTGCCACAACAAGGTAGTTTCATGCAGATAAAGAGGAGTGTTTGGTGACATGAACATCTGCGGTGGACGCGAAAGCTCCGTGGCTGCAGATCAACAAACGGCTCCGAACGTTTGATTGATCTCTGCAGCCCAAAGCAGATGATCATAACAGCTTATTAACGCCGAGCGGTCGAGGACTCAGCCGGTTTGTATTTTAAGAAATAAAACAAAGCCGCCATCTGCATGTGGTGGGAAAGGAGGCCATGATGAAGCTGTTTGCTCCTTTTTAAGGGAACCATTGATTCACGTTTTCTTTCACACGTGCACCACGGAAGCTACGTTTTCGTGGTTTTTCTAGCTTAAAAGCATCTGAGCACTCAGGTAAAATCCACTTCACCAGCCAGAGCAACACAAAAGGCCTCGTAAGAGAGTATTTTTCCATTTTTTCCCCGTAACTTCTGGTTGTTTTTCAGTGAGTTCTGCTCTGAATGTGTCAAGTCTTGTATCAACTTGACGAACGCCTCGGCCGTTGAAGAGGTTTCTCATTAACGTGATTTATTCTCCCTCGGTTTCCTCTGAATGTTTTCTTTTCACAAAATGTCACCCAATGTTGAAAAAAAGAGAGAAAATTCACACCACAGAAGTTTGAGTACAAGAGTGGGAAATCACTTATTTTAAAAATGCTTGTTTTTATTTTAGTTTTAATTATTTTCAAAGTGTGTTTGCTGGTTTCAGTTTAAACTTTCGGGTGTAATTTTTATAATTTTATATATATTACGGGTTAGTTTTACAGTAGTTTGTATGTGTTTTTATATTTAATGTGTCAGTGTGTAAATGTGTAGCTACATATACGTAAAAACTCTTTACAAAATATGTTAATGAATGTTTGTCATTGAAATGTTAGTTTATGTTCCAGGTATTGTTTTATGCATTTTTTTCCACCGATAAGTGCCGGCTTAACTGATGTTACACCACCTGTTTGGAAAAGAAATGAGGCATAAATAAAGAAAATCTTCTCTCTCAGTGTTCAGACTAATATTACGAAATGCGTCATTGTCAGTTTGTCCTGTTGGTGTGATGACGTGTTGAACCAGCAGCGTTCAGGACGTCGGGGGCGGCGGCGGGGGGGGGCGGGCCGGCCCGGCGGGGGGCGGGCGGGCGGGGCGGGGGGGGGGGGGGGGGGGGGGG
>JAPZDV010000007.1:1887757-1901652 GCA_029814665.1 Acanthurus lineatus | reverse complement strand
GTCAGAATGGAAACTCGTCCTCGTCTCTTTTGTTCGTCTTCTGATGGAAATGTTATCAGATTCCTTCAGGCAGACGTTTCCTGATCAGAACTAACAACCATCAGAAGAATCTTTTAGAAACAGTCTGGTTGCTCCTGAGCTTCTCATGAAGATTTAAATGAAAGTATGCATGGAGGACGAAACTGAGAGTCTGTAGTCAAGTCCTCCACTCTCTCAGAGTGAAATTTAAAGGTTTTTGTTGTTTATTTTAACAGTTTTTGAGAGAATTCGTATAAAATTACTGAATTAAACACGAAAGTCAAACCACAATCTCCTCATGTTTAATAAATCCTCTCTGCCTCTGATGTTCTCAACGTGTTCTTCTAAAAGTTTTTAACAAAAAGACATTTTTCTGTTCTTGGTGGTTAAAAACATCCTTTAACATCCTGATGGTGTATAAAATCTGATTTTCCGTCCGTCCGTCTGTCGGTCTGTCTCACCTGCAGGTCCTGCAGCGAGCGTCGCAGCTGCTGCAGGCTGCAGCGCGTCGGTCCTGCGGGGGGGAGGAGGGTCTGCGTGTTGGACAGGAACCTCTGCAGCTTCCTCAGGCTGCGGCTGTACAGGTGCCAGTGCTTCACCAGCCCCTCCACCAGGGAGCGCCGCTGGTCCGCCCGCTGCACCGCGCCCTGCCAGTGCTCGCGGAGCTGAGCGAGCTTCAGGATGAAGTCGCTCCTGAACGCACGAACAGTCACATGTCAGATAAGATCAGACGGTTTCCATCTAAGAACATTTTAAAAGTTTCATGGCAGGAAAAATTAAAAAAAGCAACGAATAGAAAGAAAGTGATGTTTTTAGCTCATGAATCTCAGTTTAATAGTGAAATTATTTGTGATTTGTGAAGATGTCACGTCTGAAAAGACACTGTGGTGGAATTTATGACCTTCTTATGGCTGAATTTAAGTTTTTCAAGCTCAGTTTCTGAAAATTTAATCCTGAAAATCCGTCTGGAGTCAAAATATTTTGTCATTATTGCGACTTTACAGACTCATATCACCAGCTGGGCTGAAACAAAGACCTCTGATCAGGTTTTAAAAGCTAATATCAAGCTTCATGCTCTTTATTTTGCTAAAAGCAGCTGTTTTCCTGTTGGAGCGCCTCACCTGTCCTCCACCTCTCCCTTCTGCAGCAGGTGGAGAGCTTCAGTGATGACGGAGTGGAGGATCTGATGACCGATGGACAGCTCCGCCTGAAACCGCTGAGACACCAGAGAAGTCAGAGTGTGTTTGTCATGTTTCTGTCGAGTGTGTCGAACATGTGTGTGTGTGTGTGTGTGTGTTACCTTGTGTGTGCAGAGCTGCTGACGGAGGCCGACGTAGGATCCGGCCACGTCCACGGCCAGACTGTCCTCCATCCTCTGCAGGAAAGACATCCAGCTCTCACACTTCTGCTCAAAACTCTGCAGCCGGAGCGTCTCGGTCTGCTGCTCGCTGCACGGCGACACACACGACACGTCAGAAAAACACACACACACACGTCAGAAAAACACACACACGTCAGAAAAACACACGACACGTCAGGAAAACACACGACACGTCAGAAACACACACGACACATCAGAAATCTGCAGCGACGCAGGAAAAGCTGCATGTACTGCAGCAACACAGCAACATCACCGAGTACTAATACTCTGTTACAAGTACAAGTCTACTTCACTTTAGCAAAAGCACAAAAGTTTTAGCAACCAAATCTACTTCAAGCAGCAAAAGTGTGAGCTCTCATAATGCAGAGAGGCAGGTTTCAGAAGGTGAACTGTGATAAATATCAATAAAAACATTTACATTTGAAAAGCCTGACAATTTGAATTTTGGCATTTTTACTTGAAAATTGACTCAAAATGCTTAAAAAAAAATAGTCTGAGTCAATTTTTTTGATGAGATCTGTGATAAGTTGTTAAATTTATTGGTCCATCAACAGAAAATTATCAAGTTATTATTTCATAATTTAAACTATAATGCAAATAATTGTAAAAAAACAAAAATAGATAAATCAAAATTAAAAGTTTTCTTCAATTTCAGCCTTAAAATCAGCACTTTCTTGCAGCCGTTCAGACACTTTACAGTGTAAATGTGTCTGCGGTTCACTGCTTCACACATTCATGCGTTCACACAGTGGCGTCTGCTACCTGCAGGCCTCCTCGGTTCGGGCGCAGGCGTCGGCCCAGCGGCGGTCGAGCCGCTGCAGGCGGCGTGCTGCAGCGTCGCCCGGCGGCAGACTGCGGCTCAGCTCGTTGAGGACATCCAGGTCGGCAGACAGGCGGCTCGGCTCCAACAGGCCAGACTGCCAAACATATGGTGACACGTCAGGTCACATGACATCACCACAGTCTGGACTCATGACATCACACGTCACACACACGAAGACACGGAGCTCCTCTGCCCCCGTTTACACCTCCGTTACAAAGTGATCCAGTTCCTTTCATCCATTCACTCACTGCTCTTTAGTTCACCTGCTCGGGTGCAGAAAAACAGATTATTATGGACTTAAACGTCCTTAAAGATCAAACTCAGGTTATATCAAAGTTCAACCTTCAGTCTGCAAATTAAAAAGCTTAATTTAACATGTTAACAGTTGGATTATTTAAACTTGTGACAAATAAAAAATAATTTGTGATTAAAAGCTCAGTTTTGATCTCATAAAGCTCAACTTTAACTAACAAGAAAATCTTTCAAAATGCTCAAAAAATTTTAATTTCTACAATCAGATAAAAACTAAAAAAAGACACTGGATATAATCAAACATGACACATGATATTTTGCTTCTAGAAAAAGCCTGAAACATGTTTGTTTGCACTGAAAATAGAAAAGAATCCATCTCTTATCTGCTTTTCTGCTGATTTCTAAGTTTTCCATAATAAACATTTCTACACATTCACACAGAAACAAATGCAGACACGTTTAAATGAGCGTAAGTCTCTTGTTGAGTAAATTTCTCTGTGAGAAAACAGAAGAAGAAGCAGCATCAGAGTCGTTCCTGAGCTCTTCTCTCGCCGTCTCACCTGGTTTTCTGCCGGAGCTTCATCCTGCAGACGCTGCTGCCAAACCTCCAGGTTTCTCTCCAGCGACTCCAGAACGTTGACGAACTCCTGCAGCCGCTCGAGCTCCTCCTGCACACACAAACGTGACATATGGCGCCCGGCCATCTGCGTCTTAGTTTGTAGGACACTGACTCTTAGTGAACTCAGAGCAGCAGGTCAGGAGACCAACACAGGAGAAGAAGTCTGTTACCTTCAAAATGCACCAGAGCTTAAAAAAATCCATAAATCAGGCTTTTATTTAACTCTGCTTTTCATAAACAATTTAAAAAAAAAAATACTAAAATAAAGTCATTTTAGATGAAGTAGAAAAGATTCAGTCATGGTTTTAAAAAGTTCCAGCTCAGACAAACAGCAGCAGGTCGAAGCAAAAAGCTCAAATTCAGCCTCATTTCCCTCAAACTCACTCGTTCATTCATGAAATCTCACCTGCAGCTCCACCTGCTTCTCCCTCAGCCTCCCCCCGAGCTGCTGGACGCCACGTGTCAACAAGCGGCTCTCTGATTGGACCAGAGCGGAGGCTGAAGGCTCCAGGTGGCCAGTTAAGTGCTTGGAGGCCTTTAGCACCCCCTCCAGGTCGGACAGCAGAGTGTCAGTTTTGTCCTGCAGACTCTGAGGACACAGAGAGGAGGACACATCAGGGAGTTTATCATCCAGTCTGAAAGGGTCTGAATTCCAACTTCTTCACTTCCTGTCCTCTTTGTTCCCTCACCTGCACTTCCTGTTTCCTGGCGGCGAGCTGCTCCACGCCGTTCTCGTCTGCAGGCGCTCCGCTCAGCGCCGACTCGGCGTCGCTCTGCAGCTCCTGCAGCCGCCGAGACAAAGACGCCGCCAGCCGCTCGTAAACGTCCCAAAGCTGCAGGACGACGCCACTCCTCTGCAGCCGCTGGTCCACCGCTCCGGACACAACGGTCCACCTGGAGGACAGGAGGGGGGGTGGATTAACTGTGTTCTGTGTGTGTGTGTGTGTGTGGCTGCTTGCTGTCTGTCTGTCTGTCTCACCTGTCTCTCTGTCCGTCCAGCTGCTCGGCCAGCAGGACGGTGGCAGCAGGACTGATGACGTCTCTGAGGGAGGAGACGGTTCGACTCAGTTCGTCCAACTCCGAGTCCGAAGCTTCTGTCTCCTCGTGAAGAAGCTGCTTCCAACAGAAACACACAGTCAGGCATCACAGGAGCTTCATGAACACAAGAACCTGAAGAACCTTCATCTGAACTCCAGAACCTCGTCTGCTCAAACATTTAGAGCTCGACTGTCTGAACTCATCTTATCAAACGGTTTAACTCCGTTTCCTGCAGTTCAACCTGTGTTTCATACGTGATGTTCTCCGGTCGTACCTGCAGCTTCTCATGAAGATCTCTGTGTGCCTGCAGGGAAATCTGAGGGCAGCTGTGATGTTCGAGAGTCTGAGACGTTCTGATGGTCTTCAGCTTCATGTGGTTCAGTTGCTTCTGCGCTCGAAGCCACAGCTGCTGAACCTGAATCAGCCTCTGTTTCACCGTTTCGTTCTGATGGGACGAGCAGACGAGAGGAGGTTTTATTTAAGGAGCATGAAAACATCTCTGCAAACTTCATTCTGACTGAATGTCTTGTTTTGTATGTTTCATTCTCTCAGTGAAGGACGTTTCTGCAGGTTAGAAAACTAGAATCTGAATCAAATCCCAAAACTTTCTGCATTTTTAACCCCAGTCCCTTGCCTGTTGTGTGAGATCTGCACAGGCCTGGATGGATTCATCTGTTCCAGTGATGTTTTCTGCTCCACCATCCGCTTTGTCCCTCAGCTGCTGAAGAGCTGCAGACTTCTGCCTGATCTTCTCCTCAAGGTCCTGAAACAACAAGACAAAAACAATATTAAGCAGCAGAATTAAACAAGAAAAACACAGATTTTAAGAGGATGTGCAGCTTTTCTCAGCAGACGTGTGACGTCCGACCCTGCAGGTGTCGATGCTCCTCTGAAGCTCCGTCAGGCTGCTGGGTTTCTGAGCCGAGTCCATCCAGAGGTTCTGCTCTGAGATCCAGCTGCTGATCTGCTGCAGCCGAGCCTCCTGCTCAGCTCTGCTCCTCAGCTTCTGCTCCACCGCCTCGACCTGAACACACATCATCAACAACAACAACAGGTCACATGATTCTTCAGAGGTTTCTGAGCCTTGAGGGTCTTCACTGCAGGTCCCGAACCTTCGCAACCTCAGGAAGACCCTCAAGGCTAAAAATTTAACCAGCCAAAACGAAAAAACTCATGTGTTTTTATGTGAAATCAAAACAGCGTCTGAGCTCCGTTTCCATGGAAACAGAGCATGGATGAAGGTCATGTGACGCAGCTGAAAGCTCCAGAGTTTTAATCTGGTTTGGCTCCAGCTTCCTGTTTGTTTTCTGACCTGAGAGTTGACGGTTTCCTGCAGACTGAGCCACCGATGGTTCAGACGACCCTGCTCCTCTGCAAACTGGTTGTCTTCATAGCGCCCCCACTGGCTCTCCTCAGTACTGCACATCAGTAACTGCTGGTTCACGTAGTCCAGAGTGGCCTGACGGGCCGACATCTCCGCCCGACACTCCTGAGGAAGTCAAACAGAAACACAACATTAGTGCAGATGTGCAGATTATAAACTGGATGTTTCAGCAGAACATCTGCATCAGAACATCTGTGTTTTTCTACCTTGCAGAGCTTCAGGATCTGACTCGGGTCAGTGTTGGTTGCTGAGGTGTCGTTGATCCTGCAGTGATGCTCCTCCACCCAGGCCTGCAGCTCCTGCAGCGCCCCCTGCTGGCTCAACGTCTTTATCCATCGCTGAGGAGACAAGAACAGAAACTTACCTCCACAAACATCACAGGCGACTCTGTGTTGTTTTTATTTAAAGTTTCAGCTCTCTGACCCTTAAAAAAAATAAAATAAGGACTTCTTGTGCTCCTCAAGGAGTAAAAATGATTTTTCAGGTCATAAAAAAGCAACAGATTGGCTGAAACTAACATCTCCAGGCTGATTTTGTCTCTGCCAGCAGCCTGAAAGCACCATGATTGACTTTAAATCGTGTTATTAGTCTGAAAATGAAGCAAATCTCAGATGTTTTTTGGTTCAGGAGTTCAATCACATCTGGATTCAGTTTCATCTGTGAAGTTTCATCTCATGTTGACTGAAACTTCCAATATTTCTCTTAAACATGAATTTTGTTTTGTCTTTATTTTAAATTGTGTCCTTGTTTGTTCGTTTGTGAAAAAACCTGCGAGATGCATTTATCTAAAAGCTTCCAAAAAAGCCTCCAAAATTAAACTGGAACGCGAAAAGGAGGTGAGTGAGAGGTCGGAGGAGTGGAGAGAAAATAAAGCCGAGAGCCGAGGAGGAGAGGAAAAATAACAAGAACAGCAGGAAGGAGAGATGAGAGGGGATGAAGAGGGAGGAGGACGAGGAGGATGAGCATGGAGGAGGAGAGAGGGAAGCACAACAGAGGAGAAGAAGAGGAGATCCAGACAGACAGACAGACAGACAGACAGATGGATGGATGGAGGGGAGAATGGTTTCACACCACTGAGGGCGAGAAGAGTCCTCAGCGTGGCTTTGTGCTGCTCGGTGGGGAAGTTTCAAACTAATAGGTGAGAAGAAGAAGAAGAAGAAGAAGAAGAAGAAGAAGAAGAAGAAGCGTGGCGGTTTGTAAAAATACCAAACTGATCCGAGCTGCACATGTGAGCTCAGAGGAGAGAATCCAGGCGAAAAGTCTGACAGACGACCGAAAGCTGCATTCCTTTTGTTTTCTGGGAGGAATTTTTAAAACAGAAAACTGGAAAAATGTTTGGAATCACGTTCAGATTTTTCACATTTTAGGAAACTGCAGTTTATGTTTGTGTTTTTAACCTTTTGAGCCAAAAAGGCAGCAAATAATCATTCAAAAAACAATCACATTCATAAAATAATAACAGGCATGGGAAATCTGTGAGCAGCTGTGTCATCTGTTTGCAGGCGTTTGGTCGTAAATCAAAGTGTTTAGCAAATGAAATTTGACCTGATGATGATCTGAGAGGTCAGAATACCACAGTTATTACAGTTCATCTTCTGTAAAACATGAATATCTTTATGAAATTTAAGACAATCATCCCTCAGTTGTTGATATATTAAACAAAAGTCCTACACTTGGTGACACTGGAGGAGAATTCAGGGCATCATAGACGTTATAAAAGGGAACCATGAACTTCTGTGCAAAGTTTCTGGATGAGCAAATGTTCAAATATTTCATTCAATAAATGAAAAAGGGGAAACGCAGGTGGCGACTGCATGAAACTGGAAATAAAACCTGGTTTATCCCCCTGAGAGTTTGACCTCACGGAGGACAGAAGCCACATGGAGGACCTCCTCACCTTGTGCAGCGTCTGCTGGACCAGCGGCACGTCGACCTGCAGACCCGACCAGTCCAGCTCGATCTGTCTGAGCTGAGAGTGAATGAAGCAAAGATCTGAGTCCGAAGCTTCCTCGTCCTCGTTGTTTCCATCCGAGTCTCCACCTGCTTCCCTCAGGTGGACCAGCTGAGCTCCAGCAGCGATCACAGAAGCCTTCAGATCACTTTTGGCCTCCAAGTCTTTGATTAAAACCTAAAATAAGATGGTTTTGTTAAATTATCTTCTTTAAAATCACATTAATGATCATAACGCAGTTTTATCGGGTTTCTTTATTAACAGTATCGGCTCATAAATGTAACCTGGTGTGAAAAATATGTCAGCTTGTGCAACTTTATATTTTAAAAAACTTGAACTATTTGTGAGTTTTAGTTACAACAGTGACACATTTTATTTGGGGCTAAATTTAAGTTCATGACACTTTGTGCAGCCTCTTTCCTCAGTAGACTTATTTACAGCGACTGAACGCTCACCAAACACTGGACGTAGTTGTCTCGTCTTTGTTCTACATCCACCTCCTCCTCCACTGAGACAGACAGATGCCTCCATCTGTCAATCATCTCTTTGGCCCCGCCCATCCAGCCGGTCAGTGCAGCAGAGTCACGAAGAAACCTGTTTATTGATGGAAAAAATGTGTTAATGTGCTAAACAACATTTTCAGCTTAATGCATTTTATTTAAAGAAAATGTTATTTTATTAGTTTATTATCTTCGTAGCAGGAAACTTTTATCTCTTTTCTCACCTGCACATCAGCTTCCTGCTCCTCTCTGCGACGCTTCGTCTGTCCTCCACCTTCTTGTTCAGGACTTTCCATCGAACCTCCAGCTTACTCGTGGACACGCCCACTCCTCTACAGCCCGCCTCCTTCAGCCAAAGCCCCGCCTCCAGCATCCGATCGAACCGCGCCTTGTTCCCGTCCAGAAGGCCACGCAGCTCCTGTTAGAAACACAAAACCTGTTCCTCAACTGCAGCTCGTGCTGAGAAAACTGATTTGACAGAAAAAAAACCAAAATCTCGATCATATCTGAACTCCAAACACAACGTTTTTGTACTTTGAACTTAATGCTAGCCTTAGCATGCTCACATGCTAGCTTGCTGCTATCAGTTAACATATTTTGCAAAGTTAAGACTGACTTTGTTTCACAGTATTAGCCTGACAAAGTTGTGGTTTATCATTTTTACATGTATGCATTTTTAGCATCTATTTGCGTGTCATAATTGTACCTAAAACACTGAAGAAAATTCTTATTTTTCACAAACAACTGCAGATAAAAATGTGTTGCACCAACAAAATGAAAACATGTTTGACTTTAGAATTGAAAATCAACATAAAAAAATACAATAAAACTATTATAGGCAGTTTGGTTTGAGATTTCAATCAATTACACTTTCTTCTTCAGCGCTTTTTGTTAGCAAGTACTCGTTAGCTTGTTTACAGCTTGTTTTTAATTACGTCACTTGATTTTCTGAACCAATACCAAATTCTTATGCATGCAAACACTCCGTTTAATATGTGTACATGTGCATACATACATATGTATATATTAAGTTTAAAATTCATTACACTGGAACCGTTAGCATAGCGTATGTTTGCATTTAGCCTTAATTAGCTTTAATCTCAAATGCAGCTCAACTTAAAGGTAATAATACATGAGATTTGAGCCTGGTGATGTAAAAACTGAGACTCAGAAAACTTAAAATGGCTCCTGAAAGGTCCTCCATCCCTCAGTTCTCGGTTCTCGGTTCTCTACAGTCCATTTTAGAAGAATAAGAGACACATTTCCAATCCATCAGCAGAGCAACAGGGAACATGAACCAAACTGAACTCTGGTTAAAGCTCTCTGCTCGGCTCATAATTCACAAAAAAAGCCGAGGAACATCATGTGCCTCTCCAGAAAACAACCCCTTTGCTTTTATTTAATTGAGCCAATTAGGTTTTGAGTGCCCCACACACACACACAGACACACACACACACACACACACTCACACACCCAATGGACTCCAAATGAAGAATATGGAACATCACACAAAAACGCTCTCCGTCCTCCGGTCGGCCTCCTTCTGGTAAATCAGTGTTATCCTCCGACAGTCGGAGAGAAAACACGTCTCAATAAAAATTACCTGGTAGACGGAGAGCTTCTCTGATAACTGCTCCTCAGAATCCCCCCCCTCGTGCATCTTGGGAAATGAAGTCTCGATGCGTCTCAGCAGGGAGTCTGACCAGCTGCTGTCCTCCTCCCACTGCGACCACTTCTGAGACACGGTGACGGAGAGAGGAGATGTTAACTGAGCTGAAACCAGTTCTGTGAGGATCAATCTGATTCCTGACGGCTCTCATTTCATTTCTCTGTTACTTACTGATGTTTTTATGAATAAGTTTGCATGTTAAATTCACGTATGTGTGAAAAAATCTCTTCTTCTACCTTGTTTGATGGTGAAAGTAATAGATTAGAAAATGTTTACAACATTCTTCACTTGTTGGCTCTCTTCTTTACGACTTTATTTATTTCTTATTTTCTTGTTTCATTCTTATTCTTCAAATATATAAACTGCATTTCATGATCTACCTGCAATGTTTCCTGCATCCTGGTGCTTTTCTCCAGTCCGCTCTGCTGCAGTCGAGCCACTTCACCCTGCAGGTCCATCACTGCACCCTCCCACCTCTGGAGGGCGCTCTCTGGGACTCTCTGCGTCAGGGACTGCAGGATTTTGTAATGATGGCTCAGGAACTGGAAGAACTTCTGATCACAGAGAAGATAAGTTGTGTTAAAACTGATCTTTTCAGGCTTTTGTTTTGTAAACAGTCTGAACAGTACTTCCTGTCTGACCGTGTGACTGCTGAGCTGCTGCTGAAGCTGAGCTCTGCTGTGCAGCTTCGTGTCAGGCTGCTGCGTGAGGCGTTCAGAGCCCAGAACGAGAAGCTCCTCCAGGCTGAAGACCAGCCGCTCGTACTGCTGCTGCAGCTCCACGCTGCTCCTCACCTGGTCAGTGTGAGAGCGAACATCTCCGACGGCAGCGTCCAGCTCCACCTGCACATGAAGGACATGACTAGATTACCACTCACTTCATTTCCCACATGTTTGAAAGCACATAAAGAAAACATTCGAAATATTTCTAATTTCCTGACTCAGATTGGACATTCAGCAGCTAGCAGACCTGCAGCTGTGTGGCCTGCTGGATGACAGAGGAGGGCAGGTGGTGTTGGTCGGCCTCCTCCAGCAGGAAGCTCACCTGCTGCTGCAGAGACTCCTGCATCTGAACCACGGACTGGAAAACACACACAGCAAACATGATGATGGATAAAAACTCAATGACTGTGTGTTAAACTTTACAAATCACTTGAGCACAAAAATTGGGGGTAAACTTCCTGTCAAGTGATGATAACTTCAATCAAACATCAGCTACAGTTCACTAACGTCACTGCGATCACGAGCAGCTTGTTAAAGTGAAATATCTCGGAGGAAAAAGTACCTGCAGTGGTTCGTTAAGGTCTGATGTTCCACTGAATTCATTAACTACTTGGTGAAAAGTCGCCTGGTTAGATGTGAAGGCTGCATGCAACTCGTTTAGTTGAATCTGTTGGTTAAAACAAACAACACTGATTCTTTGAACTGTCTCATGCAAACCACAGGGCTTTTATTTTGAAGGAACAGGAAATTCACATAAAATACATTTAGGAAAATGAGCAGTTTTGTTATAAACATGTTAGATAAAGTGTAGAAGAGGTGAAAAAAAGCAGACGACTCAGTGATCAGAAACACTTAAACGGTTCAAATAAAACTTAAATTTAAGTGTTTAAAAGTCGATCAGTTTCAGATCAATAAGAGTCATTGATGACGTCTCACCTGCTGCTTGGATTTGTCCTCCTGCAGGTTTCTGAGCTGCTTCTCTCTGCTGCTCACCGCAGCCTGAAGCACAGGAAGGACTCTGCACACGACATCCACACACCGCTGACCGCACTCTGACCCCACGACACGGCCGACCTTTGACCCCTGAGAGGCCAGCTCACTGCCGAGGGCATCCAGCTCTGCCGACAGGCTCTGAAAAGAAACCAGAGGGAATCCTGTTCACGCCGAGTCTCCGTCATCATCAGGAACAAAAGTGTGTGTGAGTGTGTGAGTTTGTTCTGATGCTTCACACACACCTTCACATGTGAGCTTTGATTTAGTTTTTTTAACTAAAATATGAACATGTTGCCCAGTTCAGACTCTAATGTTCACTTTCATTAACCTTTCAAGTACTTTTCAGTTTATAATTGATTTTTTGTTTTTACAAACAAGGAGAAACAGAAACAACGCCGCTTCAGCTAGCAGCTATAGTTAGCATGCTAATCATCCCAGTGTAGCCTGTTAGCATGCTAGCATAGACTTTTTTCACAGTTTAGGATTGATGTTTTTTAAGTGAAGGATGTGAACACTCTGTGCTGAGTCCCACCTGCAGCTGCTGCAGCCTCAGGTGCGTCTCCTCCTCATGCGTCGCCCCCGCAGGTGAGCGCAGCAGGTTGCAGATGGAGGACAGAGACAGGGACGCTCCGGACAGCACGTGAAACAAACCCTCGTCCAGCGTCTGATGGGATCTGTCCACAGCTGAGGCCTGAAGTCAGGGACGACATGAAACTGTCAGCAAAGTCCAGCAGGAAACAGGCAGAAACCAGGCAGGAACCAGGCTGCTGCTGATGTTTAAGATGTTACTCTGCATGAAACAACATGACTGAGGAGGAGGAGGAGGAGGAGGCGCGTCTCCTCTTCATCAGTCTGGCATCTCTTCTCTGTTTTCATGTTTGTGATGCGTGTAAAGTAAAGTGTGATGTCACACTGTGTTTCCTGTGTCGAGGGATTCCACCTGAGCTTCATTTTACACTTTACTTTTATTTCAAACTAAGAAATTTTTGGTTTCACATCTGATTCACATAAAAAAAAAATGGTCTCACAAGTTTTTTCTTTCATCAGAATCTGAGGTTGTTTCATTTTTTTTACTCTCCATCACTGATAAGAAACGTGAATTAAAGGTGAAAATGTGTAAGAATCAGCAGATTAACGTCTGCATGCTGCAGCTCTCTGTGATGCTGTTAGCTCACACCTGATCCGGACGCTCCGCCGCCGCCGCCGCCGCCGCCGTTCGTCCCAGCTCCTTCAGGTGGACGATGTGGGTTTGGAGCTCCGTCACGGTTTGTGTGTCAATCATACGTCCTGCTGCTCCATCACTACGCCTCAAAGATGAGTCTGACACCTTCAGCGAGAGAAGACAGAGACGGAGAAAAAGAAAAAACGAGAAAAAAATCTGAGGCTCATGTAACTTTCATGAAGCCCTGCAGGAGTTCCCACAACAGCGAGGAGGCAACAACACGCTTTCTGCTCAGAGGTGATAATCAGGATGACAAGAATCCCCATTTTTTCATCTCTTTTGTGTGTGTGTGTGTGTGTGTGTGTGTGTGTGTGTGTTTGAGAAGTGATGAGAAGCACTTCAGCTCTCTGGATGAGGCCTCACCTCAGAGGCAGGAAGCAGCCAGCTCTCCTCCAACGACAGCAGCCGACCGTGAAGGTGATCCCACTTCCTCTGAGTGGAGCCTCCATCAGCCGGAGCAGCAGGCGACCTGCAGAAAAACACCACAGTTCACTCCACCTGTCTGCAGCTCTGGGTTTCTTTAGCCTCCGATCGGTGAAGACTGAAGGTTTCTGTCCGTTTTTCTCTGCAAACTAACAATCTGAGATCAAACTGCACTCATTCAAAAAGTCAAACAACCGAAAAAGTTAGAAAGTTAATAAACTGAACCATTTTAATTCATAAATATGACTTCTTGACTTCAAGTTTATTGAATTTTTTAAAGTTTAACTGCAGCCTTTTTCTGTCGAGTTGTGTTATAATCACTGATACAATTCCAGCAGATTTTTATTGAATTTTGTAAATTAAAAGGAAAAACGAGTCGACAAAAACACAAAATGACTCATAGGTTTGTTATTGTGCAGAGAAAATTAAACTGAACTGAGGAGACAGACTAAATCTCATACAGTGTGTGTTATGTGATATAATCTGTATTAAAATGTACAGCAGTGAGTGGCGATGCACGGCGTTACCATGGCGACGGCTGGTCCTCTGCATCCAGGCTGTGGAGTCGAGCTCTGCTGCCCTGACGAGCGATGGACCGAGTCAGACCCCTCTGCTCGGTCAGCTGCTGCTCCAGCTCCTGCAGGAACAAACAAACAGACAAACAGACAAACAGACAGACAGACAGACAGACAAACAAACAAACAAACAAACAGAGAAACAAACAAGCAAACAAACAAACAGACAGACAAACAGACAAACAAACAGACAAACAAACAGACAGAGAAACAAACAAACAAACAAACAAACAGACAGACAGACAAACAAGCAAACAAACAAGCAAACAAACAAATTGAGAAACAAACAAACAAACAGACAGACAAACAAACAGACAAACAAAC
>JAPZDV010000007.1:1871127-1886127 GCA_029814665.1 Acanthurus lineatus | reverse complement strand
ACAGGAAACTGAGATGAACCAGGAGGATTATGGGAAATTGACCTTATTTTGAGAAGGAAGGATGATTTCTGATGCAACTTCACTTAAAACCGATGAACTGAGCTGATTTAACACCTGAACTTTTGCACTTTTCTGAAACATTTATTCAAACCACATGTGTGAACATTAAAACATTTCACTCCACCTTCAAATAAAATAAACTATAACACCTTTAAAATGCTAAAGCTAAAGTTGGCCGGTCTTTTCTCCTCGCTGCTGTGTGTTTTCAGTCTGCTCAGAGGAGAAAACGACACTTTGGTTTGTTTTTATTTCTTTAAACCAGTAAAAATCATCTTTGGTGGCAGTGAGAACAGGATGCAGCGGCATGGCTCCTTCAAAATAAGGTAAATGCAGGTAAACTTGTGGTGGATCCCTGACGGACAGATTCAAACACAGACGACATAAAACGAGACAATAAATAAAGCAATTAAAACAATTAAAAAGTGCTCCAGCGCTGATCGAGATGCTAAAAAAACCCAATAAATATCAACTTTATATTCCAAAACACAATAAATAGATTAAAAAGCAATAAAAACACAAAGACAAACACCAGAGAGGTTTTTCTCTTCGCAGCTTGTTCATCAGTTTGTTTGCAGCTGAAACAAAACTGATTTTAAAACTCTTAATTTTTACACCTTAATACTGAAAACCTCTGGTCCAGAAGGGAGAAGCAGAAACTCTGTGCAAACTGTTCAGGCTGTTATTTAAGGTGGAATTTTTCTTAGATTTCCAAACCATGACCCAAAGGAAAAAGATCAGACTGATTCATTAAAAGCAGAGTAAAATAATGCACAGTTTGTGTTCACTTCCCATGAACCTCTGCTCACCTGTCGTACCTGCTGCTGCTGCGTCTCCCTGAGTGTGACGCTCCTCTCCTCGTCCTGCTTGTCCTGCAGCAGCTGCTGGAAACACACCAGGTTGTCCTTCAGGTGCTGCAGCTTGGAGGACAGCAGCTCCGCCTCCTCCTGCTGGGATCCCACAGCTCCCAGTTCCCCCCCCTGCTGCTGGTCTGCGTCCACGCCGAGCGCCGACAGGCTGGCGACCTTCTGCTCGATCTCCAGGAACATGGCCTGCACACGGACACAGGGGCTGATGTTTGTGAGCAGATCTGAGGTCAGCTGTTGGTCTGAGTCTGATCTGGGTCATCAGCTCCTGTTTGTTTGCTCACAGAGCCTCATTCAAATGAGACACGTGACAGTCGGACGTGTTTAACCTCTGAAACTTTAATGGAGGCTCGAGTTTCACTCTCAGCGTCAGTGACAAAAAACCTGCCGAGGTTCTGAACGAGGACAGACGAAAAACTGGATCCAACAACACAAACCGTCACAGCGACCTGCAGCCTGAAGCTCTCAGCTGGATTTGCAAGATCACAAGATCCTGAAAAATCAATTTTTTAGACACTTCAAGCTGTGTGTTTGTACCTGAACCAGAACAATTTGGACCAATCAGCACAGAGGGACCAGATAAACTCAGGGATCCTTTGTGGTTTGAGATCATTTTCTCCTCATAATGAGCAAATAAAATGTGTACAAACCAGCTTCTCAGAGAAAAGTTCTGCTTTGTTTGCAGCTCGTTTTATATTCATGTAACCACATGTGAACTGACCTAATAAAACTCGTTATGAGCTGATAATCAAAACAGGTTTGATTAGTTTTTCTCTGGCGTTTGGACGCTGCAGCCACACTGAGCCTTCAATGCAAATAGCATCAGCTGACGGCTTCAAACAAAAAGACGACCTGTTGGTGTTTAACGCTGTTTAACTGAAGCGTCACAGTGCAAAATATCAAAGTTTATTTGGATTCAAGCAGGAAATCTGTCGTTCTGTCATTTTCTCCAGAAGAAAATGATGTTTTTTAACGCTTAACAAGTGTTTGTTGTAACTTAAAGCACAGAAACTTAAAGTTTCAGTGTAAAAAAACATAAAGAAATGTGAAGTTTCAACACATTTGTTGTCTGTGGGAACAAACAGCGCTGACATTCTTTCCTGCTGACTGTTCGACCACATGGAAATTAAAGCGTTGCAGCAACAGGAGCTCTGATTGGCCGGCTCACTTTCGGCTCAACACACCTGGTTACGTTTAATAACCCCGTCACTCAGCATCGTATCATTGTGTTTGTTTTTGTTTGAATGACTCTGAACAATCAGGAAACACGCCAACAAAATAAAACATGTGATGCGTTTATGGCCTCATTGTTCATTATAGTTTTATCAGCACTGAGAGAACAAAGAGTCAAACTGTCTCTGAGCAATCAGACAGATGTTTCACATCCAGCTGCTGGAGGAAGCTGCCAAACAGTGTGTGTGAGTGTGTGTGTGTGTGTGTGTCCAGGTTAAGAGCCACATGTGTCTGACGTCATATTGCACCTGAAGGCATCACAGCAGCCCTGCAGGTTTGAACTCTGAGGTGGTTTAAAAAACAAGCTGCGTCGTTTTGATTTACGAGTCGTTTTTTTTTTGGCTCCTGGAGTCACCTGAAATGTTTGCTGAGTCACATGACCCGCTCACCTGTGATTATCTCTGATCTCTGCCGCCTGAACGCAGCACGAAACAGACGGTCAGTGCTGAAAAACTTGTTCAACCTCTGAGTTTGTAACTTTACTCTCAGCTGAGGTTCAAAGAGCAGCTCAGCTTCACCTGCTCAGGTGTTTTAACCCTTTACAGAGAGGAACTGTGACACTTTTTCACTTTCTGTTTGCAGCTTCAGAAACAGGAGACCCAAACGGACAGAAGTATGTGGACACTGTTGTCTTCTTGGTTCTTCCTGTTTCAGGTCATTTGCAGACTGAAAAACATCAGGTGACTCGGTTTAAGATGCTGCTGCGTCCGGATGTGAAGGTGCTGATGAAAAAGGTGATGTTTGAAAAGAAATATTGATCATTTGTCAAAGACACACAGGTGACAGCACTGTGTCAACACTGCAGCAGCTCGTGAATCGTCTCTGTTTCCTGTCGACACTTTGTCATCGCAGGACACGACGATGTGATGCTGCTTGTCATCAGACATGAAACAGAAAGTTCATTAAGTGTGACTCGTCTTTATGACTTTTTATGGCTCTGGTTTCAGACTCTTACTCAGTTTTTTAATCTAATTAATTTGCTTAAACACACAATTAACAAAATTAAAGATAAATTTGACTGACAGCTTCTTTTTTTTTTAATTTCAACAGACAATATGTGATAATATTGTTTTCATGGATTCTTCAGGCCGCGATGTTCAAATAATAAAGATCTGATGATGTGACAGGCTGGTTGAGACTCCATATAATTATGTCCAGTGTTTCATTATAATTATTTATGTTATAAATTATGAAATTATTCAGAAAGTGGTTTATTAGTCTCTTCAAAGATCAACAGCATCAAAACCCCACTGATTTTAATTTACACAGTTAAAATGATCAATGATCAAGAAAAACTTGAGAAAAAAGAAAAAAATGAAGAACAGCAGCTGAAAATCACCTTTAAATTTTCACTTTTCAGCCTCGTTTGACTCATTTTGAGCTGCAGATCTTCTGAGCTGTAAATCCTGGGGAGTTCCCTTGTGGGCGGAGCTTACCTGGCAGGTGAGGAGCTGCTGCTCCACGCTGTCCTGCATGGCTGATGCACCGGCGGACACCAGGCTCCTCTGTGCTTTCTGCAGCCACAGCTCCAGCTCGCCGACCCTCTCCTGGCAGACATGGAGGACGCCCTCGCCGCCACGGGGCCCGGGCGGCGACCCGGCTGACCGAGGCTCCTCCGGGGCCTGGGACACAAACACAACACACCTGGCTGAGCCTCTCTGCTCCAGGGTCGCAGGTAGACAGCTGAAGTTGACTCCACCTGAGCAGGTTGCAGCTCTGATATTGATCCGAACAGATAATTCTGATAATCTGGCCTGTATTTGAACTTCTCACAGCCTCTCTCTCTCTCTTTCTCTTTCCCTCGTTCTCAGTCTTTCTCCTCTTTCATTCCCCGTCTGCTCCACCCACCTGTGGCAGAAACCACTTCCTGGAGCCGGCGGCGGAGCTCCAGTGACAGTGACTCTTTATCACGGGACGAGAGAGAGAGAATGACAGAGAAAGAAAGAAAGAAAGAGAGGCCTCAGGCTTCAGGGGGGCGGAGCCAAGACGGGAGGCCGTGGGAGCTGAGTGAGCAGTAAACACACCACTCAAACACTCCCTCCTTCCTCCTGCAACTCTCTCTAACTTCTATCAGCCTTTCAGAGCTTCATCTCACAGGTTTTATTGCTCTTTTCTTTGATTCTCCTGCTCAGACTTTTTGCCACCTGCCTCCTTTTGAAGTGAAATAAAAGCTTTTTGCAGAGTGAAACTTGAAACTCAACATGCATCACATGACAGGTTTTCTTTCATGACTGAACTCTGTGTGTGTGTTTAATGTCCAGGAAGCTACTGAAGGACTGAAAGAGGTGAACACCAAGAGTCAACAAACTTACTCTGAATGACACAATTAATCACCTGACTGGAGCATTCATGAGGCTTTCATGCTCCTGTTTGCTCACAGAGTTTTGTGACAAAAGTTTGTCTCAAAGTTTTTAAATTTACAGACAAACTTCTGAACTTGTACCTTCCTTAACTGAATAATTTGTGGCTCTGAAACACTTAATCATGCTGCAAAAACAGTCCTGCCACTCCCTTCTGTGATAAAGAGCAGCAAAACAACATCAATAAAGATAACAGACACGTTTTTTTGACTGTCAAATCTGAAGCAAATCAAATTGTCTCGACCAAAGTTCAATCAGAGGGGAAAAGATAAAAGTAACTGAAACTAAATGAGTATCTGAATGGAATATAAGTTACTAATTTTGCGTCATGAATGACTAATTTCAAGAAAAGTGTTGTTAATAAAGTGTTTTCTGCTGTTTTGGCTGTGTGTGAATATAAAGATGTAAATGCAGTTAAGATGTGGAATCAACCGACAAGCAGATGTTTGTCTTGTGAATGAACGTTTCTTGTCTCAGTCCATCAGTGAGTTATTTCTGTGCAACCACACTTGAACTCTGCATCCACGGCTGCACGGTCAGAAGGTTAGGAGGACGATGACGGCGCTTTGCTTTGTGTGTCATGCTGGAACCAGAGCGGTGACGGTGGTTTCTGTGTGTTTTTTGTGTGTTATCTGTGTGTTTTCTGTGTGTTTTCTTTGTCTAACAGTGCGGCTGCAGGTCGTCATGAAGCTGCTGACTGATGGTTCAGATCAGAGAGGCTGAAGGCTGCAAGGCCTCGGCTCGTTCTGATGCTGCTGAACCGGGATCAGACTGTGTGTTTGCATGTGTGTCTGCTGCTGTTTCTCCTCCAGATGTTGTTAGAACAGGACTTTGAGATGTTTCACATCTGTCCACCTCACTGCTGCCTGACCTCACAGCTGTACCGTCCTCCACTTCCTCACTGTGTGTTTTGTGATTGGCGTTAGCAGCCTGTGTGTGTGTGTGTGTGTGTGTTGTGCATGTCTTCAGCCCCTCTGGATCACCCCCCCACCTCCATTAAAAGCCCCCTGTGTCCCCTCATGAGCTCCTGACACAGAGACAGAGAGACGGAGGAGTGGATCACTGACGTGGGTTTATTTGTTTTTGTGCTTTTCGTTCGGAGACGTCGACAGAATGGAAAGACAGGAAGTGGAACAGAGTACAAGTACAGCACACATGCCATGTGATTTAAGACATCTCGGCTCTGCTGCAGCCAGGCGGAAACCTCGGATCTCCAAAAAACAGCAGCTTCCTGCTCGTCAATACTCTAAAAGTGATGTTGATCGATTGCTAAAATTATGAATGAGCCTCAAAAATAACTCGCACATGAGTGAGTGGGATCAGTTTTTTATTAATTCACTACAATTCTGTTAAATACGTGATTGTGGGTTAAAATAAAGTTGGAGTTACGTAGTTTTCACCTGCCGGCAGCAGCGTATTGATCAGTAATCAGGTCAAACCAGTGCATTTTCATGGCCAACAGTCAACTTAGAAAAAAAAAGAAACTTTCTGAGGTACAAAAGCTGCATGGAGAGTAAATGTGAGTCATTTTCACAGCAAAGCAGGAATCTTTCTGCCCTCCGAGTCCTAATCACTCAGCTAATCAATCAACTCTGTACAACACCGATCAATGATCATGTTCAGCTTATGGAAATACAAACAGCAGATGCATAAAAGCAAGCAGGAGAGAGTCTAACAGTTAAACTGCATTTGCTGATAAATGAGCTCAAATAAAAACCCAAAAAAGCCAAAAATCTTGAAGCTTAAAATCTACTTTTAAATCACCAGTTTCTATATGATACATTATAAAACATTGTTCACAGAATATGTTATATATATTATTATGTGATATATAATAACATATTAGTACACTTGGTTTCTTGCCTTTTATAAAAAACATATTAAGTCATCAGAAAGGTTCATGCAAAGGCTCCGTACAGACCGTTAAAAACCATCGACCCCACACAGCGAGCGCTCGTCAGCCAGCAGGCAGAAGGTTCTCAGAGGAGGAACTCAGTCGTCCTTCATGTAAACACAGAAACAAGTTTCTCTCTTTTGGCTCACGCCTGTTTTTTTTTTTGTTTCGATCCTGTTTTTATTCGTCGTGATGCAGAAAGAAACACTGATGAAGAATTTAAACTTTTCATGTAAACAAAACATTCAGGTCTTTTGTTTTTTTTTCAGATTCTCTGCCATGTAAATGCACTGAAGGTTAAAAATGAGACGTTTCTACAAGAACCAGGAGGTCAAGACATGATTAAGTATTTCAGATCCTCCTGACCTGGTTATAAAGAGATTAGTTTCTCTAGGTTTGACTCGAGAAGAAGGTAAGAAGGTCTGAGTTTAGTTAAAGAAAAATGGATCTAGGAAAAGTCAAAAGCAAGTTCCAGGTCTTGTTCTACAAAAGTTCTGGAGAAACTTAAGGCCAGATACTACGGAGAACTAAGGGTTCTTTGATTCAAAATATAAAAAGTTGGAGATCAAACTCAGGTTCCAGAAGAAACTGATGTTCTAGAAAGTGTTTGGTTTTAGTTTGTTTCTGGAGCTCTAGATCTAAATGTAGAAGAAGAGGTTAAGAACTTTGGTCTTGAAGAATTTAGGATTTTCTTGGCTCAGAAGACAAAAGTAGGTCCGAGGTTGAATCAAGAAAAGGATGACACTTGTGTTCTGTGGTCAGATCTACAGGAAGCTGGGATATCTAGAACTTTCTTTAAAGGAAACTGATGTTCTTGGTCTTGGCGTAGCAAAAGTTTTGATTCCTTGAGGTTCTTTTGCTACTTTTTTTCACATTCTAGAATAAAATAATGGCTTCAGTTTGTTTCTAGAAGAAGTTTGGACTTCTGAGCTCAGGACTTTTGTCTAAGAGAAGTGGAAATTAGAGATTTAGATCCAAAAAAGTTGTTTTGCAAGGCTTCCCCATGTGGGCTTTAAACTCTAGTCTTGATTCTAGCAAACGTCTTTGGTTTATTCTAGAAGAAACTGTAAACATCATGATTCTAAGCTTGATTTTGATCCTGAGGTTGGAGGTTTTTATGGCTGGTTTCAGAGCTCCTGGAGTCGGATTCTCAGATAAAAGCTGTTTGAAGAACACGTCGCACTTTCTGCATGTTGTTCTAAGAGAAGCTGGAGGTTCAAAGCTTCGATCCAAAAGAGGTGAGAAGTTCTAGTCATAGAGTTCTAGATTCTAGGAGATCTAGGAGATCTAGGAGACTACACATTTCTGCTGGGCTCCAGAGTCGAGCTTGGAGCCTTTAGCGGTGGGGGCTGTGTTTACCATGCTCTCGGGCAGCGACTGAGTTCGGACTGTGACCCGCGGCTTTGACAAAGCTCCTGATGAACTTGCTTCTGTGGTGTCTGAGGGAACTTCAACGCCCTGAAGAAACATGAGCAGGGTTAGAAGATCAGTCAGGTCAGTCAGTCAGTTAAAAAAACACAGAGATCATTTAGTCTGCAGGGTTACAACGAGAATCACACCGTTACTGAAACACTCTGTTACTGAAATACTTCACGTTATGTTAATAAGAGCTCTGTTATGTTGTGAATAAGTTTTATAATTAACTGTGTTGGAAACAAACTCAGTGGCTCTCAAACGGGTTTTATAGTTACTCGTTTTTATTAAATAATTTAGTTGAAAGTTAGCTTCAATAGTTTTGTGAGAAATAAACATAAAACAAAACCTACAGTTGAGATAAAGTGCAAGAAAATGGTGGCGATTTATATTTTTTGTTGTTTTTTGTCAACAAATCCTATAAAAACATTAAAACCACAAATGAAACCATTATTTCCAGTTTTCCCATCCTGTCTGTCACACTCAGCCCAAAGCACTTTTGTTCCAACTGATGACAAAAATCTTAAAAATAAGTCAAAAGGGTCCTAAAATGCAAGACACTGATTTTTGTTTTCAGCAAACTAACAGGAGAAAATACTGAAAATGTTTGTGAAAACTGTGTCAGACGTGGATTTGATTTGTTTTACAGCAGCAGGGCAGTAGTTTTAGGATAAAAAAATAAACTTTATCATGTTTTTCCATGGTAATAAGTGCAGTATTGTGCCTCACTGATGTGTTTTTATTTATTTTGGGCCATAAAAGACATCAGGTTTTGGACACACAGATAACACTTCTCTGCAGAATCCTTTCATGGTCAGTTTTTCTCTTCTGGTTGAGTTTCAAAAGACTCATTTTCCTCTTAAAAAGGATAAAAAATGAATAAAATAACTGATTTCAATAGGAGCAAAAGATGCTGACTCACCTGTTTGGCCGTAACAGCCCCCTCAGTGCTCTGACGAGGGGCAGCTTTGGTCTCTTCTGGGGCAACAGAAACAGGTTCCTGACAGCGATAAAGATAAATGTTAAAGCGTCTATAAAAACAAACAAACCTACGTGTCTCATGTTTGAAAGAGAAAACTCTGTTTGTGACCTTTTATGAGTTAATAACACTCAGCCACCTTCAGTGCAGACACACAACCTGCAAACACTGTCCAACACTGCCCTCTAGAGGACAAAGGGAGTCCAGAAACAGACATGCAGGGAGGTTGAAGCAGAAGCATGGATTAATAAAGTGCATTGATTGGATTAAATTAAGAATCATGGGATGGTTAGAGGCAGCGAGCAGCTGATTCAGCGAGCTGAAGACGGCAGCAAAGGTCAGAAACTGTGAGCCGGCAGAGCAGAGCGACCCGGGGCAACAGAGGCCAGACGTTAGTCACAGATGAGTCAGTCTGATTGGATGATTTGTGTTTATGCTACGAAACAGTCATGAAGTCTCAGGTGTGTTAAAAATGTAAAAAAAACCTCCTGTGATTCTTCTTAAATCTTTCAGTTTCAGGCAGTGAAGTTAAAACATTCACCTACGACAGAGGCGACTGCAGGACAGACAAATGAAAAAATGGATGAAAGGTTTTTTTTTTCAGGAGTAGCTCTTTGTTACCTCAGGTGAAACGCCCAGGTAAGCATCCCAGAGCCACCACAAAACACCTCCTCCACCTTCTTCCACCCTCTGCTGCTCACTGCCTGTTTTCTCCCCGGCTGCTTCAGCCTGGAGCACACGGAGACACCGAGTGCACAGTCACACGGGGCTCGCAAGACGCCGCCTGAGACACCGAGCTGCAACACTGTGGCTGCAAATCACCTCCACTGTTCACTCTTTCACTCAGTCTTTACTGTCACAAGTGGCCAAAAGTCAGTGGACACCCCCACTTATTGTTTTGTTTGGGGTTTTCAACAAACGTCTGTGCTAAATGTTGCAGCACAAAAGCTTGAAATCTCTAAAAACAAACATTTGTAATTGAGAATTAGCAGAAAAGATGTTTTACATTTGTAAAATCTAAAAGAGAGAATATATGTGTTTGTTATTTTTAATGCTGTTTTAAAAGTTATGGATGAAGGGAAAATTAATTAAAACTGTTTTTTCTATCTGTCCTTTATGTTGTTGAGGTGTGTTTTTCCATTATTCAAAATGTTTCCAACTTTATTGTCATTTTCTCTTTCTCGTCTATAACAAACTTAATGTCCCATTTTCATATTTCATATTTAGAATTTTCAATAGAAAACTTTTGTTGTTTGCAGAGAAAAAAACAACATTTGCAAAATGCTGAATAATTCTGTTAAAACACACAGAACGCAGGTTAACCAGGTGTGTCAGTGAGTTAAACAACAAAGAGAACAAACGCGTTTTGGAGTCGCAAACGTTCAAAGGAAACTGTGTTAGTTTGTTAGTTTGGTCATTTGTTTAGTGGCCAGAACCAGAAGAAACACACCTGTGGCTGCCTTACCTGAGCGCTGACAGGTGTCGGGGTCTGTCTCTGCTCAGGTGAAGTCTGTCTCTGCTCAGGTGAGGTCTGTCTCTGCTCAGGTGACGACTGTCTCTGCTCAGGTGAGGTCTGTTTCTGCTCAGGTGATGTCTGTCTCTGCTCAGGTGAGCTCCGTCTCTGCTCAGGTGATGTCTGTCTCTGCTCAGGTGAGGTCTGTCTCAGCTCAGGTGAGGTCTGTCTCAGCTCAGGTGAGGTCTGTCTCTTCTCAGGTGAGGCCTGTCTCTGCTCAGGTGAGGCCTGTCTCTGCTCAGGTGAGGTCTGTCTCTGCTCAGGTGAGGCCTGTCTCTGCTCAGGTGAGGTCTTTCTCAGCTCAGGTGAGGACTGTCTCTGCTCAGGTGAAGAATGCTCCACAGTCAGCAGTTTGGCTCCAGATTTCTCCAGTACGTCTGCTTCAACATGAGCAATTCTGATTTGGCCCGACTCTGCCTCCTCCTTCTGAGAGCGGATAATAAAGTACAAAGTTTTATAAAATATATAAAAAAACAGAATAAAGTTTTAGTTAATTCACCCCGATGACTTTTGGGACGTACGTTATCTTTTCAATGTAGAACTTTAAGACACGTAACTGACAAACTTTCCCCATAACAGTTGCTCATCCCCTTTAATAACTTAATAAACCAAAGAAAAGCCATGAATCAAACGGACCTCCGGCTCCACTGAAGCAGCTTGCAGGAGTCGAGGCTGAGACGTCGTCTGCGGGGCTGACGGAGCTTTGGCTTGGACCGGCGTCGGAGGCTGCTGGATGAACAGAGCAGGGACCTTCTGCAAAAAGAGTGAAGCACAGGGTTCAGCTAAGGAGAACTTCTTCTCTGCCAGACTGACTGACTGACTGACTGACCTTCTCCAGCTCCAGCAGCAGAGCCTGGAGCTGATCCACCACAGAAAAGACCGTCAGAGTCTCTTCAGCCTTTTCTGGGAGACAAAGACCTGGTTTGCACTTCTGGATCTCTGCTACAGTTCTCCTCATGGACAGGATCCTCTGCTCAACAGCCTGGATCAATGAGAAGAGCATTCAGAACAACAGATACTTGTGTGTTTCTGAAGGACAAAGTGAGGTTCTATGGAGACACGTTTCTTTTTTTGGTCCTAAAACAAATTTCCTTGATCAGTTTTACTTGTGACTTTAGTCTTTTCTCATACAAAGAATCACACAGTGCTGGAATCAAATGAAAACCAGAGGTTAAAAGTTGCCTCCCCACCTTGAGGCTTTCTTCTCTGGGGCTGGGGAAAGCCTCCGGAGACGATAATAAGGTCTTTATCTCAGCCACATCGTTCTCCATCCGCCTGACTTCACTCTCAATGGCTTCAACCTCCTAGAAAACATTAAATCAACAAATATTTACTCAACACAAACAACTAAAAACATTAAACAGAAACAAATAGCCGCAGAAACCTTGGTAAAGAGAGATTAAAAAACAGAAACAGAAAGTAGAATCTGTTGCAGAGTTCAGAGGTCAGACTCACGGCAGCAGCGTGCTCCAGCTGAGACAGAGGAGCGGTGAAACTGTCCTGAACGTTGGCCACCTTGCGATCGGCTTCCACCAGCTGTTCCACGAGAGCCGTGACGTCGCACACCTGCGACATCTCCTGCAGGACGGAGCTGAAGCCCTGCAGAGTGGTTCGGATCTGCGCCGAGTCGTCCAGCACCATCTGCAACGCAAGACAGGCAGCCGTCAGTGCCGAGGAACGAGCTGAGGAACGAGCTGAGGAACGAGCTGAAGAACGAGCTGAGGTGAAGCAAAGAGCTTTTAATTCGATGTTTGCTAACCTGCAGAGCGTGAACATGGCTGCTCAGGCTCTTCGCCGTGGTGTAGGTGCAGGGCGCCGCCAGCCACGACTGAGCCTCGGCCATCCAGCTGGTGGAGCTGTTGACCATCTCCTGATGCTCCTTCAGCCAAACATCAATCTGAGCAGAGACACAATCGCGAAAACAAATCAAATGTGTGAACTGTGCTGCAGATTTACCAACAATTACAGCTCTGACAAACAGAAAAGGTTCCTTTAATAAGCACATTAGAGAAGCAGAATTAAGACTGTACAATTTTAGGGTTTAATTTGAGATGAAACCTTCTGCAGCGGTCTGAAATTACAAATCACTGGATATTAATTAGAGATAAGAGTTTTATCTTCTGTACATGCAGCGATAAAGAACATTTTGTTGTTGAAACTAGCTTGGAGGGCATTAAAGCTTTTCCTAATGTTGTGTTTTGTAAAAAAATATGAGTATTACAAAACATCAGATGTTTGCAGATGTTTACTGAAAATTAAAGCATAAATTTAAATGAAATACATAGTTTTAGGCTTCATGACAAACACTACAAGAGCAGAGAAAACGTATCATCACACACAACTTCCTGTTTGGCACAAAACAAATCTGAGAACTGAAGCTTAGAAATCGTTAACAGGTCAGATTGAGTCAAACTGGTGGTTTCAGATCTGAGAAGGAGGTCTGAAGTGGACTGAAGACCTTCTGACCTTGCTGATGATGGTGGTCCTCTGCTCCGCCTGCTTGGCGAGCTGAGAGTGGAACTGCTGGACCTCCACGAGCTTCTCCGTGAGGGTCAGCACGTCCTCGGGTCTGTCCAAGTCCTGCATGTCCACCTCCAACGCCGCGAGACACGAGTGCCACACGTCCAGCTCGTCCCACACACGCTAAGCACACACACACACACGATCATACCAGATGATTTACCCATGATGCTTTGAGGACAGCATTCATTTCCCCTCAGTTTTATCTTCTAAAACCTTCCCTTCTCACCTTCTGAGTGACCTTCGCTTGAGCCACATCAGGGCTCCTCTGTTCAAGTTTCTTCTGAACTGACCTCAGACCAGCATGGATCTCAGACAGCTTTGCCCCCAGTCTGTGGACGGGACCGCTCCTCTCCACCGCCTCCCCCACCTGATGGATGAACCGAGCACAAATATCAACAACAACAAAGGCAAACACTCTCTGATTTGCTAAAACCAAATTTCCCTCAAAGGGCCAATGAGCCCTTCAGCTTCGTATCTCCTCCATGTGGATCCAGGTCTTCTTACCTTCACCTCCACCTGCTGCAGCGACTGTTGGACTTCCTGTAGCTGCCCTTCGATGTCCACGGGGACCAGAGTGTACATGTCCGAGTACTTCATCTTCAGGCTCTCCATGATGCGCTGCAGCAAAGCCTTCTGGGTACAGAGCTGACTGTGAACCTCCTAAAACCAGAGAAAGAGAGAGAGAAACTGTGTTGAAGGACAGATTTTTTAAATGGAAACAGTAAAATTCATCAGCGTTTGTAATAAAAGAAGAAAGACATCGATCTCATCCACGTCTCTCTGTGGAGACGAAGCTCTCAGTGTTTCGCTCTCTGCTGTGCTGCTTTCTTTAGTCAGAGTCTTTTTCTTTAAAGTCCTTCAAATCCACAAAGTGAACTCTTTTATCTCAACAACAACAACAACAACAACAACAACAACAACAACAACAACAACCTGAATTAAACAGAAGTCTGTTCAAATATGAAATAATTCAGAGGAAACTACCTGAGTCTGAAAACGTCCGACGCTCTGCAGGAGAGGGAGGTGCATCATGTTATCACTGATGTGTGTGTGTGTGAGTGTGTGTGTGTGATACAAAGAAAGTGAAGGTTCAGCCGGTGGGACACGATGAGAGCAAAGTGTGTGTGTGTGTGTCTGTGTCCTGTCTTGCGTATCTATCTTTGTGAGGACCAATTTGTGTTTTAACACTTTTGGTAAATTTGGACATTTTAAGAAAAAGTGTCTGTTTAAACAAAGTCTGTAATTTTTTGAAATATGATAACCATTTTTGTACATAACGATATTTTAGGAAAGAGAGAGAGACATATTTGGGAAGTCTGAATGTTTTGGGAACATTTCGGAGTTTTGGGAAAGTTTAAGGATGGGAACATTTTTGTAAACAGGAAGTTTTAACTGGTTCATTCAAGATATTAAAAAGACAAAATAATCTGATTGACATGAGCTCAGGTCACTTGGTTGAATAATTAAGGAAACAATCAGGTTTAAACTGAAGTAAAGTCCCTGCAAATGCAACAGGGTCCTCACAAGTACAGGAGAAGAATGTGACTTGGCCACAAAGGCCACCTGGAAGATCCACTTACAGCTCAACACTGAACAAAAGGTGTCTGCTACGAGAGGAGGGGGGAGAGTACCGGGGGAGACGAGGAGGGGGAGTTCAGGTCTTTCATCAACACAGGTCCTCTGGAGGACTGAGTGTGTGTGTGAGTGTGTGTGTGTGTGTGTGTGTGTGAGGAGACGTTGGCCTCCGCTCAGGTTTCGGGACAAAAGGCAGAGAGAGTGTGTGATTCTGTGGTTTCATACGAGCCAGAAGCCGAGCTGACGGTTGGATTCAGACGTTTAACGTTCACTCCGAACACTCGACAGCCTCTCTGATTTCATTCATGTTTAAAAGTTTGACATCTGTAGGTCAGAGGAGCATCATGGATGGAAAACAAATTACTAGATTTTTTCCATCCATTTTTCATGATTTCGTGTTTTTAGATTCAATGTAAATGTTGCGATATAAACTGATGCAAAATATGTCTTTTTTGCTTTTGGAAGCTGAGCGCTGCCACTTTCATCGGTCACTAACAGAAATAACTGATGTGTCTGTGTAGGTTCTCATTCATCCAGGTCATGATTAACTTGAAGAGTCATTAAAGCAAGGCAACTGGACTATGTTG
>JAPZDV010000007.1:1824330-1846653 GCA_029814665.1 Acanthurus lineatus | reverse complement strand
AGACAGCGAGCTGTATTTGTGGAGCAGGTACCCTGACGCTAAGTCAGCCTCGACTTCAGGCTGAGCAGATAAATAAATCACATTTATTGCAAACAACATTTTGCAGGGTCTCTGCAGGTATTATATAAGATGTGCTAACATGGAATGTATTTTAATAATAAAACAATGTGCAGTAGCAACGACTAACCCTAACCCTAAGAACACAGATTTGTCTGGGAAAACAAACAACAAATAACATTAGAGACATGTTTATGTATAGATGTAAGTCATGTTTCTTATTTCAAGAAACCAGGCATGAGATCAGATGTAATCTTTGAATGTTTTACAACGGTCATAAATCAGGAGGACTCTGTGTTTTCATGTCATTGTCAAGAGCAGCATGAACCTCTTAAGCATGTTGGTGGAATAATTGAAGTCTAAATTGAAATATAGGGATGCCAGCTGAGGATCTGTGATGCAGAATCTGTGCAGATGAGCTGCACATAGTTTTAAAAGCCCCAGTCGATGCAGATGTTACTGCATTTCATGCGAGTTTGTATCTTGAGTTAAACCGAAGTTACTTAAAGTGAATTAAACTTAAATATATAAATCAAACATTAAGTGATAATAATAGAAGTTCTGGCTGTCGGATGCACAGGCTAACAATCAGCGCTGTAATTAACAACCCATACAAAGTTTTTGTTTTCTTTAATTGTCACAGCACAGAGGAAATAACACAGGTGGTAACACATCTTACCTGTCCTGCTGCTGCTGTAGAGACTCCACCGCAGTGATTACTTCTGCTGGCAGCTCGTCAGTGGCCGGTGAAGCCTTCACTTCCTGGTTAAGGTCATGAACTTTGACGCCCAAATCTTCTAGTGATTTCTCACATTTCTGACAGGAGACAGAAACCGAGATCAGAACAGATAAGCAGCCCTGTTAGATAATGTGTCAGGGATTTTAAATTTGGATAGATGAGGGTGTATTAACCTGAAGGCTGTTCCAGTGCTGTTGGAGCTGAGCGATGTTGTTCTGTGGTTCGCTGTAGCTGAGCGCCTGGTCCAGAGAGCGAAGCTCCCACTGCAGGGCTGCAGCTCGCTCCTTCAGCCCCTGAGCCTTCCTCGCAACCTGACCGTCCAGCTCCCCGAGCTGCGTCTCGCAGGTCGTCAGGCGCTCCCTCACCTCCTGCTCCGAGGCGGCGCAGAGGTCGTGGAGCTGGCGGACGTCCAGAGTCAGAGCGTCTCGACCTCCAGGGGTGCAGAGGCTCAATAAACTGTCTCTGGCAGAGTCCAGCTCCTTCATCTCTCTCTGCTCCCTGTCCACCGTCTGCAGCAGGGCCTGGCATCAGGAGGATCAAAGAGGAAAACCAGGTTATCATAACACAGAGAGAGCAGTTTCCCATCCTCATAAAGAACGTTAAACTGTTAAGTTGGAAGCTTTAAAGACTTGTTGTAAAGATAGGAGGTAATTTCTCAGCTTGAGAAATAAATGTTCACATATAAAACACCTAATGGGCGCTGTAGACAGCCTACAACCGCAAACAATAATTCATCCGTCAGTTTTAATTCTTAAGATTTCTTGATGTTTTCTCCAAATGTCTTGAAAAGTTTTGCTTTATTAATATTTAAAGATTTCATAAATTTGGTGCAATACAACATGAATGTTTTCAGTGACGGATCACAGGCTTCTGTCAGGAAACACACCAGTGATTGTGTGTTTTGTGTTTTCTTCTCTGACCTTCAGAGTGTTGACGGTGCTGTGCAGACCCGGCCTGTCTGCTGGTGGAGCTCCCAGACCTTTGACCTGCTCCCTCAGCCAGTCCTGAGCGGCTTCATGCTGCTCCAGCAGCTGAGTGCACTGCCTCTCCGTCAGGATGCCCTGATCCAGGTTTGATACTGCATCCTGAGAAAACAAGAAGAAGAATCTTTATTTATGAGACATAGTTACGCAATGGAGCACAATGTTGTGAAACTGGATTTAACTTTCCATTTAACCATCCGCAAAGAGCAGTAAACAAGCTTATGATAAAGATAAATTAGGGTTCACCAAAAAAGTGTAAAATATGTAAGACCTTCACTTTTTATATTTATGTCAAAAAATTACACATCATAAACAGAAACCATTTCTTGCAATAGTAATTCACTTGATAATTAAATGGTAATTATTAGTTATTAATAAGGAAGGCAGATCAGAAAATAAAAATTCTGGTGATCTGTTTTTTATGCGTGATCTGAATTGTTCAAAAAAAATTTTTCTATGATATTCTTTCCAAGATTTTTATTCAAATATCCTTTTTTTGGGGACATTTAATTATAATTTTATGACCTCTATGACTTAGAAAATCTAAAAAATGAAGTAATAAAAAATGAATAATGAAAAAACTTGTATTTTTCTTTGGGATCACTGTGAATCTTGACAGAACAGAGCCTCAAACTCACAGTCAGCTCTTTCAGCAGAACCGGAATCGATTCCTCCTTTGCTGCCCAGGATGGATCCGACCAGCATCGGTCCTGTGTGACGTCAAACAGCTCCGCGGCCTGCAGGAAAACAGTGCAATGCAGGTTAAAACATCATGTTTCATCTGATTTTTTTTCTCTCATTTATCTTAAATCACAGTTTTTCTGTTTTCTCCTGGAAGCTCCTCACCTGTGTTCGGACGCCTGAGAGGACGGGAGCCAGAGCTGTGGTCTGATCCAGCAGGGATCGGGCCTTTTCCACCGCCTGCCTGCGCTCTCCGAGGCCCGGCCAGGGGAAGACACGCGGCAGGTCAGACGTCTGCTTCTGAAGCTCCGACAGACGGGACTCCGCTTGGCGTCGCTGCTGCTGACACGACGCCAGACGTTCCACGAGACCCTTCAGCTGTCTGATGAGCAACAGCAGAAGAAATAAAACATTAGAAATAAAATTTTACATACAGAACTTATCTTTGATGTCATCTGAAGGATGTGTTTTTGTTCACTGGTCAATGCTTTCTTGTTATGGGGACTAGAAAATTTGAACTTCCTGGGAAAAAAACAAAGTGACTTGGAATTAAAAACTTAGAGAAAATAAGAATCGACCCGCGCTTCCTGTTTCTGTCTCCAGAAACTTTAACATGAGCTTCTCAAACACGTTAGTGGTTTCTTGTTACGAGTTAAGTTCTGTTAACTGGTTCAAGTTTGTTAAAATAAATCAGTAAATAATAAAAAAAAAAAATGGAGCAATATTTGCAGCTTGAACAAACTTCATAAGAGTTTAAGACAAATGTTTGAACGTGGATAATCAGCTTCAGGCAGCTGATCTGTAGCTTCACTTCCACAGTGATATTTGTGTGAAAGAAAAATGGTTAAAAGGTTTAAAAAAGAGCTTCCTGTACCTCTGTGTGCCCTCAGCCGTCTGCTGGATCGTCCTCCACTGCTGCTCGGCGTCTCTGACCGTCTGCTGAACCTCCAGCTTCTTGTTCTCCTCCAGGTCTTTTTGCTCACACAGACTCTGAGCTCGTTTCTTCAGCCCCGATATCTGAGCCTCACCGTTGGACTTTGAGCTCAAGATGGCCTGAAGACACAATTATACACAGTTTTTTATTAAAATAAACAGCATGTTGCTCTGTGAGAGAGCTGTCATGTGTCCACAACACGAAAAAGCTTTGGTTTTACTAATGATACTTTGGTTAATTAATATTATTTGACTTTAAACCCATATTTTACTTGACTGTAATTGAAAATAATGACCAATGAATTTTAGCTACACAGAATAAAACACGTTATATAACGTAAACCCTGATCTTTCATGCTGTACCTGTGCTGTGTTTAGTCGCTCCTCGATCTCGGCCCGGCTTCCCCGAGTGCCGCTGCCTTTTGTTCGGGCCTGTTGCTGCAGATCATTCATCCAGGTTTTGGTGCTTCCTGCTTGGGCACAGAAGGCCTCCAGCTCTTTGGAGAGCGAGTACTGGACCTCAGCTCTCTTCAGCGTGTTCTCAGCAGACTGCAGCACCGTCCTCCACTGCTCCTCTGAATCCTCCACGACCTTCTGAGCCTCTCGTCTCAGGTCCTCCTCCAGGTCCTCCTGGTCGGACAGGCTCTGACTCTGCCTCCTCAGCTCGGTCAGCTTGGAGTCTCCTTCAGGTTTGCAGCTCAAGATGCTCTGTGGAGGAAACAAACTCTTCTTTTTCTGTTTGACTGCACTTTGAAAAACTGAAATTAAACTGAAATAAAAACTGATCTGAACATCCAAATCAGTGATGTTACTTTGTCACAGAGGTTTGGTCTTTCACTGTCAACACCAAACCTCCTCCTGAAACATTTCTGTAGCTACAACAAACATATTTAATGGTGTAAATTAAGGATTCAGTTAGTGGTTTGTATTTTGTCTCAGATTTTCATATTAGCACAGGAGGAAACATTTTGTTTCCTTTTGTTTTGTTGTTCAAACTGACCTGTGCTGTGCTTATCGTCTTTTCTGGATCCGTCTGACTGTCGATGGAGACGAGACTCTGCTGTTTGTCCTCTAACCAGCTTCTGGTGTTTTCGTTCAGGGTCTTGAAGTCCCTCAGCTGAGCCTCCTTAGCACACTGCCTCTCAGCCTGATCCAGAGCCTCTTTAGCGTTTTGCATGACCTTCGTCCACTCCTCCTCAGCACCTCGTACTTTTTGTTGAAGCTCTTGTTTTTTGTGCTCCTCGAGGTCCTGACTGCACAGTCTGTGGCTTCGTCTCCTGAGCTCCTGAAGCTTGGAGTCTCCTTCTGGCTTTGAGCTCATGATGACCTGAGGATGAGATACAGACGTCACATCTCACAGCTAAAACTTGTAAAAAGAGGCCGAAGCCATGAACTTGATCTGATACATTCAGAGTGTTACTGTTTGTTCAGGACCAGGGACTATAAAAAAAGATGGAGGAAAAGTCTCAGCTCAAATAAAGCCAAAATATCCCTGATACAGGTGCTGCCATCTAGTGCTGGAGAAAGCAGTTGTAGTCTTTGAATGGAGCTGCTGTAACGAGGTTCTGCATAAAACACCAATACTGAATCAAAAGCTCGTGTTCCTGATCCATCATTTTCCCCAAAAACATCTTTGGGAAAAAAATTGTTTGATGATTATTTGGTTTGACTAATGTTGAAAAGCTAACATGTAGAGAGCAGGATTTATGAGCTATACTGCGGCCACCAGGGGGCGATCAAGATGCTTTGGCTTCAACATTATGGAGCTGTCTTGTCCATCTTTATACCGACATTTGTCTGGACATAAAACCTGCTTAAAGAACCAAATGTGAACCAAACTATGAGATAAAAAGGAGTAAACAGCTATTAGCAGCTAAATGTACACAAAAAATTCATCAAAAATCATTTTATTACAGAAGCATTTCCCTGCTAACAGTGGAAGTCATCTCTGTTCCTGTTATCCATCAGCTCACCTGAGCTGAATGCAGTCGGTCCTCTGCTTTGCTTTGGCTGCTCAGTGACTCCACCCGTTGTTGGAGGTCTGAAAGCCAGCTGTTGGTGTTCTGCTGATGGGCATCAAATTCTCTCAGCTGGAGAGGAAAAAGATATTTTTATAACAACGTGATTCAAAATTATCCATAAAACTGCCCTTCAAACAGAAAGGGCTTGTTTTCAAGCACTTCAATAAACTTCTAACTGAGTGAAACAGTCTCACTTAATAATTTATCTAACATTCAGTTGTTGTTCTTAATAGAAAAATTATAAAGCTTTTCATCTTCAGACAGAAACCTGATCTCACTGGCCTGACTTTGACTCAGTATTAGTCACTTTGGATAACTTGTTTTTGGTCTAACATGAAGTTTCCTCACCTCCATTGTTCTCCTCTCAGCCTTCTGGGTGATCTCAGCTCCTGCAGCGTCTTCCAGCTGTTTCGCAGCCTGCAGGATCGTCCTCCACTGCTCCTCTGTTTCTCTGACCGTCTGCTGAACGTGGACTTTCCTGCCTTCATCCGCCTCCGGATGGTCACACAGACTCTGGCCCCGCCTCCTCAGGTTGTTTACCTGACAGTCGCCTTCAGGTTTGGAGCTCAAGATGGTCTGCAGGCAAGAAAACAACAATATTTATTAAATGCAACACCTGAGAAACAACTTAGAAAAACAACAAACTGTTTAATACCAACATTTTTATGATTCTAAGCATCTTCTAAAAACAGTTTAATAAGTCCGATCAGACCTGAGCTGCGTTGCTTCTCTCCTCAGGTGGAGTGTGAGAGCCGACAGACTGAAGCTTCTGCTGTCTGTCTCTGATCCACGACCGAGTGTTTTTACTCTGACCGTCGAAGTCGTCGGAAAGACCTCGGAGCTCCGCCTGCTTCGCCGCCTGCAGAGCTGCTCTCCACTGCTGTTCTGTGTCTCTGACCAGCTGCTGAACTTCTGCTCTCCTGCTCTCCTCCACATGTTCACACAGACTTTCTCCTTGTCTCTTCAGGTCAAACACCTTGGACTCTCCTTCAGGTTTGGAGGCCATGACCGACTAAAGGTGAAGACACACAGAAGACAAGTTAAAGGATCAGAAAATGTTCTGAACCTCATTGCAACTATAAAATGTAGGAAAGACAAAACTAGATAACTAGACAACATAAAACACTTAGACTAAAATCTATTCTAATAGATTTTAAGTGAAACGGCGGCTGTGAACTCACCTCTATGACCTGTGACCTTTCTTCAAACTGCATGTGGCTCCCCTGTGACAGCAGCTTCTGCCTCTGCTCTTTGATCCAGGCCTGGATGTTCTCACTTTGGGTTTTGAAAGCGTTGTAGTTCTTCTCAGCAGCAGCTTCGGTCTCTGCTTTGTCGAGAGCTTCCTCAGCATCCTGCATGACTCTCCTCCACTGCTCCTCTGTGCATCTCACTGCGTCCTGAACTTCTCGTCTCCTGCTTTCGTCCAAACTCTGGTTGTCACAGAGACTCTGGCACCGTCTCTTCAGGTCCTGGAGTTTTGAATCTCCGTCAGGCTTTGAGCTCAGAGTGGCCTGCAGAGAACAAGTACTACTTAAGGAAACTGCTTTGACTCTTTTAAAAAAAACAAGCTTTATGAGATGTTCAAAAAAAATTACAACCCAGCAAAGCCTCAACAAACTGATCTACCAATATTTCAAACTCACTTGTGCAATCTTTGGCTTTTCTTCAGCTTGCACACAAGAACCGAGCGACTGCAGGTTCTGCTTCTGGTCTTTAATCCAGGACTGAACACGTTCATTCTGAGATCTGAGAGCGTCGATGTCCTGCTCTAACTGAGCTCGTGTTTCTGCCTCGGCGAGCGTCGTCTCAGCCGTCTGCAGAGCCGTCCTCCACTGCTCCTCTGTTTCTCTGACACCACGCTGGATCTCCTTCCTCCTGCTCTCCTCCAGGTCCTCCTGCTCACACAGACGCTCACTTTGTCTCCTCAGGTTGGTCACTTTAGAGTCGCCCTCAGGTCTGGAACTCAGGACGGCCTTTTAGGAAAGAAAATACATTTGAGAGAAGTTAGTTATCAGTTTGAACCATCTCAACAGCTCTTTAATTAATTCTTTGAACTTAAGACTCTTCAGCTCACATCACCAAAACTTCAGTTCAGTTTATGATGAAATAATTGTGTCCTAATGTCCTTCAGCCCAAACTGTGCTATGCTAACATGCTAACACAGAACATGTGATGATCCTGAGTAAGTAAACTTTGTTAATCTCATGTGTCGTCCTCTCTCTCTGTTTCTGTTTCTTTCACCCTCCTGGATCATAAACTTTAGCTTGTGAAACAGTCAACAGCATTTCTATATTTCACCGAGGAATTTCCAGTTGCAGAATTTTCTTGTTCAGCAAAGATTAGCTTGAATTTGAATTCAGGAAAAGAGAAAAAGACGGAGTGATCCCCACAAAGTGCAGAAGAGGAGAAAGAAAAAAAACCTGATATAGCTTTTTAAGTTTTTTTGATGCTTAAGTATAAATGTTATTTTATTAATTTCTCTATATTTTAATATAAATCAGATCAATCATCAGTCTCCTCTCACTGACCTCTGCTTTGTGTTTCATCTCCTCTGTGTCTCTGTCAGAGGAGGTCAGGGGTCGCAGCAGGTCGCTTATCCAGGTCTTCGTGTTCTCAGTCTGAGTCTTAAACTCGTCACATTTCTGCTCCAGGACGCTCTGAGCGTCCGCCTGCTTCTGCAGCCTGGAGTTCAGGTTTCTGTAGCGTTGGATCAAGTTATCGCCGTCCTTCAGGAGGCCTTCAGCTCTGACGCCTTGTCTGCGCACTGATGCTAAAAGCTCACTGAGGGTTTCAGCTCTCTCACTGTCAAAGGGAAGGAAAATTTATCAGACAACAAGGCAACTGAGAGAACTTCACATGAGACATGAAAGTGTTACGGTAAGATACAAAAGAATTCATGTGAAAACTTTTATACGTATCCTCAGGACAAGAAACTATTGTTTTTTTACTAATGTGAGCTGGAATATATTTGCTTTTGTCTGTGTAAAAGTTGAAAATCACCTCTCGTCCTGAACATCTTTAAGAAGAAGTTTGACTTTGTCCGACTCTGCAGACTGTTTTTCTTTTGTCTGCAGCCAATCACGGAAGCTGTCATGCTGCTTCTGCAGACTACAGGACAAAAGTTAGAAAATCATGTTTCATTTTGTTACGATCACACTGAGCATGTTACTGCAGTTTTTAAATTCAAGGTCACAGAAGACCAGATGTGACACTTAGAAAAAATATGAACCTTCATTTGTTGTCTTTTTGTTGAGGAAACTAAAGAAGTATTTACCTGATCAGGTCGTTGAGGAGCGACTCCATTTGTTTCTGCCTGTTTTGGCAGTGAGTCCTGAACGTTCCCACCTCCTCCTGCTGCTCCTTCAGCCAGTCTGTGAACTCAGAGAGCTGCTGAGGAGGAACCTGCTGGTCTCCTCGCTCCAGCTGATCCTTCAGTTGCTCCAGACGTCTCTCCGCATCCTTGGCTTTTAAGAAACTCTGATGGGGATGAGAGAAACTGTGAGGGTTCATCCATCACACAGCAACCTGACCGTTAACTTGTTCGTCCACTTACAGTGAGTCTCTGCAGAGATGTTTCCACATCTGTTCTGCTCTCAGGGTTCTCAAAGCACTCGTTGACGGCCAGCTGCAAGTCCTGAAACCATCCCTGAAACGACTGCTTCTCATCTGGAGGAAAAAGGAAAACTTAAGCATTTCAAAATATTATTCATCCACCTTTATTTCACACCATCCGCTGACACAGATGAGACAAACTCCTCACTGACCTTGGATGACCTTGAGCAGGCCTTTGTCCCTCTCCTCTCTCTTCAGGTGGATCATGTCTTTGGTGCGTGAGATGGCCTCCCTCAGCCTGCTGCAGTCCACAGACAGAGCCTCCAACACCTGAGGACTCGCCACGCTGGAAACCAAACCCACCTCCTTCAGCACCGCCTCAGCCTGCTCCTCCTGAGCCTCCAGGTCGTCACACAGACTCTGATGACGACAAGAAACAAAAACAGTGACAGTGATGGATCGTTTAATGACAGCAGGGGGTCAAACTCACATATTTAATCAGCTAAACTGTAAAAAATCCCACTGTAGGCTCTTTAAACTACATCATTCAACCACAGACAAACACCACATACAGCAGCTGCTCACCTGTATCTGAGCCTCCACCTTTGGCTGTGAAGCATCGACCCTGCTGAGGGAACACTGGATGTTCTCCACAGCTGACTGACACTCCTCTATCTTCTCAGCCAGGTGTGTCTTCACAGCGACCAGTTCCTCAAAGACGTCGGTGCAGTCAGTGAACAGCTCCTTCACCTGCTCCATCCTCTTCCTCAGCTGGGTCTCCATCACCTTTTTGATTGTAAAAGTAACACACGGACGTAAACTTACAAAAATAACTGCTGAAGGTTTCTAATTAGTGAACGTCTGAACACACCTGCAGCTCCAGTGGAGCCTCCTGAGTCTGCAGCATCTCCTGGATCTCCACTGACTTCTTGTGGAAATGCTCAATGTTCTCCTCATTGGCATGAATCTCATCCTGCAAAGCAACGAGAAGTTTGGTACAACCTTCATCTTCCACATGTTGAGGACAAGTTAAAAGATCTGAGACGATCTAACACACTTTGCTCAGGTGAAGCTCAGTGAAGCTGTGAGGACTTTGACTTGAAGAGGAACCTTACCCTCATGTCCAGTACTTGCTGCTCGTTGTGGAAGGGATGACTCTCTGCAAACAGGGCCAGTTTGGCTCCTGCCCAGCTGTCCACCTCCCCACCCAGCATGAGCTGCTTCTCCCACAGCTCCAGACCCACCCGCAGGTTGTCCATGTAGGCGTCGGTCTTCTCTGTCACCTGCAACACAACAAAAATTACAAGTATTTAGTCGTATTAAACTGAAAAAATGAGTGTTATCACAGAGTTTCTAAGTCTAGATTGTAAGTCATTTTGTTAAACTTGTGAGGCTCTAAGTTTAAATCCTAACATTTGTCTCATACAGAGCTGCTCCGACAGCAGGAGACACTTTACTCCACTTCCTCTGCAGGTTTAGCAGAATATTTTAAAAAATACGTGCAGAGTTGCTCACATCCAGCCAGTTGTCCATGAGCGCGTCAGCCTCTGCTTCAAACCGAGCCTCACTGCAGTCTGGGAATGTCTTCAGCTGGGACTGCAGCTGCCTGCAGACTCCCCTCATCTCCTCCATTCGCTCCCCAAGACCACCAAGCTCCTCCTTAATGTCACGGACCTGGACAGACACTCATGTCAACATACAGCCTGCCTGCACTCACAGTGCATGATCTTGATTTATGATGTTTCTGCCATCTATTGGCTCATTACTGTACATGTATGGTGTTGCTTCTTATTCATTACAAGCTGATTTAATCATGTTCATACGGGACTGTTGAATAAAAAGCACATTATCACTGAAGTTCTTGTAAATCCAGTCAGCAGCACATGAAGGAGTTCTACATATTAACATGTTGGTTGTCTCTTTACAGAAGTTAAAATAGTTTTAAATAAAATGTGACTGTGATTTTGTGGGCTAACCTTGGCGATGCTTCTCTGCAGGTTGTCTTTGCCCATGTAGGAGGCCTGATCACTGATCGTCTGCTCTGCTCTCTGCAGGGTGTTGCTCAGCTGACTGCGGCGGCTCTGGAAATTCTTCAGCAGCTCCAACAAGTTGCTGCACTGCTTTTTCCTGCCAAAAAAAACCAAAAACATTACAGATGGCATTTAAGGTGATGCCTCACTTCCTTCCTTTTTTTGTTTTTTCTACAAACAACAGTCAATACTCAACATATTAAATCACTGAGATGGCCTGCAGAAACTTATTTCTACATGTTTCATTTATCTGTGAGATTATTTATGATGTTACTTGGGCTCAGCTTGTTTTTCTTTCTAACATACCTGTCAGAAAAAGCTCTCTCAGTCTCCTTCCACTGAGTTTCCAGCTCCTCAGAGATGTTCTCTCCTCCCTCTTGTTTTTCTTGAAGTTCACAGATGTTCTGGAGCTCGGCATTGTGGGTCTGCAGCTGACCCTCCAAATCTGACAGAGCACGAAGCCTAGAGAGGACAAGATCACTGTGAGACATTTATTTTTATAAAAATCAGGCTTTTGAGTGCCACCTTTCTCATAATACATTTGACTGTAAAGGATTTCCTTTAAAAGACAAACAGCAAAGGAAAAAGGCACAAACACTAGAAAAAGATGTTTAATAATACTTTAACCCTAACTCTTAAAAAAGTGCATCTTACAAAACCACAAAACCATCAGAAAGATACCGTGAGTTCCACTGCATCAGTGTAAACACACATCACACACCTGTGTTGTACAGCAGGCATGGTGGGCTCCTTCAGGCCCTGCGCCTCCATGGTCTCCTGCAGGCTCCTCAGCTGCCCCAGCAGCATCCTCTTCCTGAGGCCCAGGGATTTGCTCTGCGTCTCTTTCTGGATGCCTTTCTGCTGGCTGACCAGCGCACCGTCGGCCTCCTCCAGCCTCCTCAGCAGGACCGTCACCATGTCCAGGCAGGAGGCCGGGGCGCCGTCCCTGGTGACGGTCAGCCTGGCGCCCTGCAGGAGCAGATCCAGCTGAGGAGCCTTTTCTTTCAGGCTGTCGATGCTCTGCCTGATCAGAGCCAGCTTAGAGCGACAGTCCTGCAGTACCTGGGCGTCACTGCAGGGGGCGCCCTGGACTCCAGAGATGTCTTCATCGACAGTACGCATCGACATGAGGAAGCGGTCGAGGGCGCGGGCGGCTGCTTCGCTCTTGCGGACCTGCTGTCGGAGCTGATCCAGGCTGGATTTGTGAGCCTCCACCTCCCGGGACAGAGGGAAGCTGTCTCTGGGGTCCAGATCGCTCGATTCAGGGTCCAAACGGGAAACCTGGTCCAGCTCGCTCTGGATGTTGTCATCCAGTTCCTGAAGCAAAACGGGACAAGGAGTGTGAGGTGTTTGTCTTCTCTGTGGCACGTTTAACCATCATAACTGTAGTTTTTTTCAGTAATTTCTGCTTTTCTCTGGCAGTTTCTCTCTTTTTATCATCTGGTTTCTGTAGGCTACAATTTCTTTAGCCCACTTGGACATGAATGAGTTGTGTTCAGTTTGAACACACCTCAGGTCTTTGCTGATCAGAGTGACTTTCTGACTTGGTTTATGTAGATAACATAGTCGTTTTCTGCTCATTTAACGAGTAAATCTCAGAGAGAGTCATTCTTCATAGCTTCTACATGACAGACAGACTGAATGAAACACAGAACAAAGGTACGACGTCCTACCTTGATGTCTCTCAGGATGTTGGTGTTGGTCAGCGTGAAGGCCGTCACGTCTTTGGGCTGCCTCAGGTAGCGGTCCAGGCGGTCGCTGAAGTCCACCATGTGGTTCTCGGTGGAGTCGATCTGTCTGAGGGCGGCGCCCAGCGAGCTGCCTCGTCTCTGGAGGTTTGACTGTTGGCCGCGCCACTGCTCCTGGAGCTCTGACTTCTCCTGCTCCAGACCGGTGCTGCCGCTCAACTGGGAGCACTGGTTTGCATACTCAGACCACAGAGACTCTGTCTCCTGCCTCAAGGACTGAGAAAGGAGTTTAAATCAAGATTACTGACATGTGATTGAGATTTATTCACAAACAAAAAGCAAAACCCAGACAGTGAAACAATCTTCTGATAAATTCTTCACATTTAAATCTCAGTTTAGGACACACAAAGTTAAACTGCACCTGTATTTCCTGGAGTCGAGTGTGAAGGCCTTTCAGAGAGCCGGAGTCAGAGGGAACATCCTTAATGCTCTGATCATTTTTAGCCAGCTGGGCTTGCAGAGTCCTCTTACAGTTTTCATATCTGCAGAAGTTAAAGCAAAGACAGAAGTAAAACACTAGATTTTTGCAACTGCCAGACTGTTTCAAACAACACACTGAATGTCATGTTAGCTCTTAAAGCCCAGATAAATTTAGTCAACCTTTCGAAGGCCTCCTTTTTGGTGAGCTCTTCCTCGACAGAAGCTTGTTTTTCGACCTCCTTCCTCTCCACAGCGACGGTGTTCACTGTCACCTGTGACACCTGAAAATGATGAAAGCATTTTTAGTTATTTCAAACTTCTAGAGTCTTAAGAAGTCAGAACTAAATATCCTGATGAGTGTAAATGCACAACACTGACATGTGAAACTCTGCTGAGATAAAAGAGCACACTGTTTCAGTGGGGGTGAGTCATACCTCAGCTGAGACCTGAGGCTTGTCACTTGGTCTCATCGGTTCCTTTTGTGTGGTCGAATCCTCACTGAAGGCAACAGAAACCCTGTGAGACAGAAACAAGGATCATAAATTAATATGTTTTCCTGTTACTTTTATCTCTGCACATGACGGCACTCAACCTAAAACTGTGTGGCTCATGAGGACGCTTCATGAACCAAAAACATCTTTGAAATTTGCATATTGGTTAGCATGGAGAAGCAATGATAAAATCTCACCTCGACTCGGGAAGTGGTGCATCCTGGTCTCCGCTGAACTGACGCTGGATGGCAGCCAGCCTCTTCTCACACTCCCTGAGCTGAGTCTGGGCCAGGCGGTGAGCGTCCTCAGGGCTCAGGGTGTCACACAGCACTTTCAGGGCCTCGAGGTGCCGACCTGCCTGAGTCAGGCTGCCGTCCGCAGAGATACAGGCCTGGAGAACGGTGACACAGCAAACAGAGCAGGCAACAAGCCAGATGATTCATACTATTTACTTAAACTTAGATGAACCCAGAACAAATCTGTGCCAACTTGCAGCAGAATGTTTCCTTTGTTTTTCTTGTTTAATAGCAAACAAATACTTCAAAATAATGACAGACACAAACTACCCCATCATGACACAAACCCACCAATGCCCTGCATGAAAAATACAAGAATGCTGTTTTTTATCTGCTATACAGTCTAACTGCTTAGATATTTCATCTAAATTTACTGATTTCTTTTGGTGATGTTATGTTATCACACGTATGTGCTGTGTTTGTTTTTTCTGATCCAACAAGACGGAATAAAATCAAAATCCTCAATAGAGCTTTATGTTTCTGTAAATGTAGTCGATCAAAAACAGCATCCTCTTAAAGAGCAACCAAAATGATTTATCACAATTACCGAGTCCCACTGACAGAGTCTCCTTTGAGGCATGAAGAGAGGAAGAAGGAAAAAGAGTTTAAATGAGCGGAGCGCATTTTCCCATCCACCCAAGCACACCTGCTCAGAGTTCAGTTCTAACTTTAGCTACCTGAGCTTGGCTCTCTAACCGGGACTTTAAGTGCATCTCGCACTGCAGGGCAGCTGTGTTAAAGTCTTTCTTTGTCACTTCAAAACGTAATTGCTGCGAAAAGCTTGAGATCTGAGCTCTCGCGGCCTGGGAAATAAAATAACATGAATTTAAGGAAACCACATTGACAGGTTGGAACATATGACTAAAAAAAAAGCTGCTTAAGGCAAAAAAACAACTTTAGTACTTTCATGGTTTACACACACAAGCAATTTTTTAACCATTCAAACCTCAAACAGGATAAACCTCATGAAAACCAACAAATTACAACTATTTCCTACAAAAAACTGCATACATTAACATCAATATCCCACAGTAAGTGAAGTTGTGTCCCACCTCCCACTGAGTCCTGACAGACCGGGTGTAAAACTCCATATCTGTGAGCTCTGCAGGGGTACAAAAGGCCTCCATGCCTTTAGCTGCTCGCAAGAACTCCTCCAGCAACTCTGGGTCGAGGGTCTTCAGAGTCTCCTGAAGGGAAACAAACAGACCTCCACTTGTATAAATACTTTGCAGATTAAATCTTATTACAGTTACTTATTGAGTTTGATATTACAGTATTTACCTCTTTGACTGTTGCCTGCTTTCCCAGTATACGTCTGTCTTCAAAAGCATTAATGGTTTCCTGGATGTGCTCCTGCAGACAGTGTTTGGCCTCCTCGAAGCCATTTCTGGCCAGAGCCTGGGCCTTGGCGTAGGCCTCTGTGTAGGCCTGGGGAGGGGCCTGAGCCAAGGCCGGGGGTGTGATGCACAGATCTGGAGACTCAGACGGGGACTGAGGAAGAAGCACTTCGATCTGGGAGACAAACTGAGGTTGAGGTTGTTCTTGTTTGGGTTGCGGAGGAGACTGGGTTTGGGGTTTGGATGGTGGTTGTGTTTGGGTCTGAGGTCTGACCTGTGGGGGGGACTGAGCCTTGGACTGTGGTGCCATCTGGGCCTTGGGTAGTGGTGGTGACTGGGCCTGAGTTTGAGGCTGTGGCAGTGATTGGGCCTTTGGTTGAGTTGGTGACTGTTCTTCAGGTAGTGGCGTGGTTTGGGTCTGCGGTTTTGGTTGTGGTGGTGATTCCACCTTAACTGGTGACTGAGTGACAGGTTGTGGTGGCAACTGGGGCTTGGATATGGGCTCTGGCAGTGATTCAGCCTTGGGTTGGGTTGGTGACTGAACCATGGGTTGAGATGGTGACTGGAACTCTGGTTGTGGCACCAGTTGGACCGCAGGTTTGGGTTGCAGTGGTGACTGAACCTTTGGTTGAGTCGGGGACTGAATCTTTGGTTGTGGCTGGAGTTGGACCTGATGTCCAGGTTGTGAAGCAGACTGCTGGAACTGAAGATTGAGTTGAGGCTGCTGAGCCTGGGCCTGGGGCTTTACATGCCCTGATAGTTGTATCTGAATGGGTGTTTGGGATTGGGCCTGCAGCTGAGGTTGAAACTGGGGATGTGAGGGAAGCTGAGGTTGGACCTGGTGCGGCTGTGGAGGTAACTGAGCTTGCATTTGAGGCTGAAGGTGGATCTGAGTTTGATGTTGTTGCTGAATCTGGGAGTATTGCTGAGAATGAGGCTGGGGATGAGGTCCAGGCTGAGTCTGGGGATGAGGTTGGGGTTGAGTCTGGGGCTGAGTCTGGGGACGAGGCTGAGGATGAGGTTGTGCATGAGGTTGGGGACGAGGTTGGGGTTGAGTCTGGGGCTGAAGTTGGGGACGAGGTCCAGGCTGAGTCTGGGGCTGAAGTTGGGGACGAGGTCCAGGCTGAGTCTGGGGCTGAGTCTGGGGACGAGGCTGAGGTTGAGGCTGGGGATGAGGTTGGGGTTGAGTCTGGGGCTGAAGTTGGGGACGAGGTTGGGGCTGAGCCTGGTGATGAGGTGGGGGATAAGGCTGAGGCTGCTGAGGCAGGGCCTGAACCCAGGTCAGCTGTTGAACTTGTCCTTGTTGTGTCTGTACTTGATACATATCATATCCTCTCATCTGAGGCTGTTGTTGCATGGAACTCTGGGGTCTCACCGTCACTGGGGGTTGTGGTTGAGCCCAGGGTTGTGGTTGTGTTTGTGGTTGCATGTCAGGCTGATGATATGGTGGCCCCATGTGAGGATATAAAGGTTGCCCTACCTGGGATCCTGACTGGGATCCAGCTTGGGGCCACTGTGGTGGAGCTGGAGCTGTTGGATAAGCCTGAGACTGTGGGACTTGACCTACTTGCTGGGGGTATGGTTGGGGAATCGGATGCCTCAGCTGAGCAACGGCTTGATTCTGCGGCTCTTGTTTGGGTGTCCACTGCTGAGATGGAGACTGACCCTGTGGGTAACCCAGAGAGTAGCGTGGAGGTTGTGCTATAGCCTGTGGATGCGAAACAGACATGGGTGACGAGTCTCTAACTTGAGTCCAGGTGTGGGTTTGGGAAATGAGGCCTGGGTCCTGGACTGCTGGCTGTGTGGAATACTGAGTCATGGGCAGAGAATGACCCTGGGGCTGGACCACAAGTTGAGTTTGGCTTTGTTGAGTTGCAGGTTGGTTGGTTGGTTTAGCCTGGACCATGAACTGGACTTGTGTTTGAGCCTGTTGCATTGACTGAGCATGGACCTGAGGCTGTGGATGCCTCTGAACCTGGACCATGGACTGAACACTGGCTTGAGACTGGGGCATCGAGTGAGCATCTAGGGTTTGTGTTGGTGGCTTAGGGGAAGGGGGCCTAACAGGGGCCCATGACTGTGGATGACTGCGAAGCTGAATGTGAGACTGCAAAGGGAGCTGACTTTGACCCTGCATTGGAACCTGCATGGGGGAAGAAGGTCTCACCTGAGCCAATGACTGCACCTGAGCTACAGGTGGGCCAACAGATAGACTCTGAGGCTGGACGGATGGTTGAGGTCCAGCTGGGATGCATGTTTGGGGCTGAGTCTGAACCTGGGCCTGGGTCTGGGGCTGAGTCTGGGTCTGGGTCTGTAGGTGTGTCTGTGTTTGGGTCAATGATTGTGCCTTCACTGGTCCGGAGGCCTGTGAGAGAACTTGTGTCTGTGACCGACCTTGGCTCGCTGTGGTTTTGGACGTGGTCTTCGGTGGTTGCTGACCTTCTGTGGAAGCTCGAGGCACACTTTTGGACTGCGCTGGCGCTTGGACTGCTGCCTGAGGTTTTGAATAAACCGGTGTTTGGGGTTGTGACTGTTTTTGGGCCTTTGTTTGTGGGCGATGCTGAGGAGAAGTTACGCTCTGCGTTTTAGTCTTGGTGCCTGAATCTGGTTGTTGCTGCCTTGTGAGAGACGGCGGTTGCTGTTGCTGTTTTTGTTTCTGCTGCAGCATCTTTTCCTGTTGTTTCTGCTGTTTTCCAAGTGGCTGCTGCTTCTCTTTTTGTTTTTGCTGTTGCTGATGTGAGACTTGTTCTTGCTGTTGCTGCTCCAGAGTTTGAAGTTGCTCTGCTTGTTTTGGTTGTTCTTTTGGCTGTTTTCTTGGCTGCTCAGTAGTCTTTGGAAGTGCCACCGGTTCATGTTCCAGCCTGGCAGAAGTTGTTTGCTGTGGAGCAACCTGAACTGATGTCTCAATGTCTGACTGTGACTGTGTCTGTCTAGTCTGTCCAGTTTTCTGTTCTGGATCTGGACTTGGAGATTTATGCCCTCCTGAAGCTGGCTTCTGAAGCCAAGGCCGGTTCTTCATCGCCTGAGCCTTTCTGCTCTGAAGCTCCTGGGAGCTCAAAGGTGCTTTCTGCACAGGTGTTTGTTGAGGTGGAGTCTTTTCACGGTGCTCTGTTGTCTGTTTGACTTGTGGTTCAACCTGTAAATCAGTTCCTGTATATTGCTCCATCTGATATTGATGCATTTGTAGCTGCTCCACCTGTTGTTGCTCTTGTCTTTGTCTTTGCTGTTGTGGTTGTGTTGGCCTCAGTTCCTGCTGCTGCACCTCTTGTGGTTGCTGTTGCTCAATTTCTTGCTGTTTTTGCTCTACAAAGTCTTTTCCCATCTGCTCTTTAACTTGTTCTTGCTGCAGAAGTTCTTGCTGTGGTATGAATCCTGCATGTTCCTGAGTCTGCTGTTGTTCCTCTGCAGCGGTCTCTGTCCAGGCCTGAGCTTGGCCTTCTGGTGGAGACTTCGTCCTTGTCTGCGACACAGCTTGTGCGTAGGTGTATGGCATCGGAGGAGAAGCCATCTTCTCTTCTCTGTATTCATGCACCACTATCTTTGGCACGAAGGTTTCATGAGACTGAAGAGAAACTAACTTTGTCTCAGACTGTTCAGTTGGGTACCTGATATCTGACTCCTTCAGCTGCTGAAGATCCTCTTTACCCCGAATAAAGACTTTTGATGGGGGAGGTCCTTCTGGTGGGCTTCTGCTTCTGTCTCTTCTGGCTCCCAGGCTGCTCAGCATACCTACAACCTCCTGCAATTGCATTCACACACATTAAAAAATCTGAAATTGATTGTGCTGTGTAAATATTCTCTGCTGTGTCTCCTTCTTGTTTCCTAAAAGTACAGAACAGATTTAACTCAACAGCAAAGTTCAGTTGATGTAAAGAAGAACAACTGGCCTGTGACTGAGCCACAGTGGCTCGCACTCGGTCCTGCATGGCGGTTGCATGGAGGTACTGGATGGGAGAGTTCTTCTGATGCGTCATCACCATCACCTGCAGGTCCTGGTCCTCAGTGACCACCTGACCTTCTAGCTGTAGACCACGGGATATCAGGACCTGGAGGGAAAAAATGTCAGCGTTTCTTCACTTCAGCTCAGCTTTACTTAAGTACCGAAACCAAAAGTATCAGAGTAAACAAAGTTCTGTTCTGTTCACAACACTGTTTTCCATTCTGTGGGTTTTCTTACCTTGGCTCGAGGGTCTTGGCCTCGCTGTTGTCGCTCTGCGGCCCTCAGCAGCTGGTAAAGCTCCTTGGCTTCAGCCTCCCAGTGCAGGAGTTCAGCCAGGCGACTGTCCAGACCGGAAACACTGTGCTGCAGCTCTGCACACACCTTTTCTGCCTCCAGCAGGGTCTGCATCACCTTCAGAGGTTAACGGAACGGAAAAACTTACTGTTTAAACTCTAAATTTGAGTATGGAAGCTTCAGGTGGCTCTTTAGTCACATAAAGTTCTGAATGCTTATGAACACAGTCTTATAAAAATGAAAGAAATCTTTCATACTTCCGGTATAGCGAGCTTTAGTTTCTGTAACTGATCCGCTGGGCATTCTGGGGAGGGAACCAAAGCCTCAAGATCCACTTCCTTTATTTTTCCCATAATGAACTGAAGGTGAGAAAGCATACAGTCAGTTCTAGTAAGACTTATCTGGTCATTTTTAATAAAAAAATTCTCAAAAGTTCATAAAATTAACACTCATTTCTCACAGGCTAATGACCACATCCTCAGATCTGTCATTTCTGATTTTGAACTGTTTTCAAAAGTGATAGTTGCAGTCTGTTGTCAAAAAGTCACACTGATTTTGCTGATTTATAATCAAGTTAACTTGAATCTTATCAAAAGTTCTAATTTTCTGATTACTGAAAACACTTCAGCCAGAGTTTGCAAGTGACAGTCTTGTAATAATATCATTTTGAATAAACACTTCAAGAACTCAAATAAATTTCAAAGGCATGTAGTTACTTGGTAAGTGAAACACCAGACTTCACTGTGCATCATTCATTGCTCTCTAAAATCGTCATATTCATATACTTACAGCTGTGTAAATAGAGTAAATACAATAAAAAGCTGACAGTTTTAGGTATATAGCTCTACTCTACTCTGATACGGTGTAATTCATCCGGACCCGGTGTAATTTCCTACCTGTAGTCGTTTTCTGTAGGTGCGTAAGGGACCTGCCATGGCCTCCAGAGGCTCTTTGAGAATGAGAGTGGCTTCTCTGATCAGAGCTTGGACATCCTGGGCTGAAGCCTGAGCTTCAGCACTGGGCTCAGCAGTGCCGTCCTGGATGAAGCACAAGTAAAGATGTTGAAAAAAAAAAAAAATCACACAGATAACACCAGCCTTTAGAAAAACTGTTTAATGGCTTTAAGTAAACAACCCAAGAAAATAAAAAAAGATAATAAAAAAAGTGCTGCTAGGTCTAAATACAGAGCGTTTATTTAGAGCAATTTATACCAGCATTTCATTAGGCATTTGATTTATGCATTTTAATACAACAGATGATTCAGTAGTCAATATAATAGATTCACAGACAAATCCATTTGTGTATTTATAACACCAGGCAACACGGAACTTGTAAAAACAAATGAAGCCGTACGATAATAGACTGTAATCACAGACTTAATTAGCCTCGTATAGAAATCGCCTCTGTAATAATTGAAGGTGGAGCACAACTTTTGAACTTGATGCCACTCCTTATTTTCACAGCATGGGAACAATCGCTGCTTTAATTCCCAAGGCCTGAGACATTAAGTCAACAAAATCCCTGCAGTCACTCGTCACCTGACAGGTAGTAAACACATCAGAGAGTAGGCCATAATATGAGGAAAACAAAGGAGATTCTTCACTGGTTATGACAGTAAAGACAGCACAGATTCAGACCGGCTGTCTCTCACCGGTGTGAAACTTACAAACGTGTATCTCTTGACAAACTCCGCCCAGCGCATGTTGAGTCTGCGCAGCTCCTCTGCAAGGCTGCGGCTGGTCTGAGGGTCTGTTGACTCGATCAGGAAGTTACCCACCTCGTTCAGATGAGCCTGTCTGGAGCCCCACTCAGCAACAGATTCAGAAGTCACCTTAACAATCACATGAATATAACAACTTTAACCAGTGCAGTTAGAAATCACTGTAAGTGTAAGTTTATTAAATTTTATTTGTGATATATTTTAGCTGAAGACAAAATATTCGCACTAGAAGATGTCATGAAAAACTCAGTAAAAGAGGCAGAAGGAACTATATAGTTTATAAAATGTGGTTCTCCATCTGAAAAACAACACATATAATACATAATCTATCGTAATAATGTGTTGATAATACCTCCGGTCTGTGGCTCTGACTGTGTGAAACTGAGCCCTGCTCCAGCCAAGCCTGCAGGGAGCTGAGACAGTCGCTGTAGGAGTCCCAGGCTGAGAGGACCCGTCCCATGGTGCCCTTGGTTTTGTTCACCTCCTCCAAAACCACGGTGGTGTCCTTCTCCAGCTGCTTCACCTGCTCACACACTCGCTGATAATCTGCAGCTGAGGAGCAACGAGAAACAGCAAAATAAACCCAATCGACTCCTGATACTCCTGTTTGATCTGGCATCTGATGCACACGTCCTCAGGAAACTTACCGAGGGCTGATTTGCTTGAATATCTCTCAGAAACCTGCTTCAGCTTATGAAGAGTGGCTTCCAACAAAGAGGGTAGTTCCTGTGTGTTCACCAGCTCCTGAGTTTAAAAGAGACATAGTGTAAATCTCAGGAGGGAGATACCATGCTGTCAATCCCGTATCTCTCAAAAATGAGATAATTTTCTTCAAAGATGCCAAATCTGAACAAGAAGCACTCACATGCCATTCCTGCAGCAGCACCCTGACAGCCTCTGGGGAGATGTACGGTCTCTTCCAGACCCGAAGCTTGGTCCTGATCTGCCCCAGCAGATCCAAAACTGTGTGTCGGTGCTCTCGGTACTCCAGCTTGATCCCGTGATATTTAGCAGAAACTCTGACACTCGTGAACCTGGAGAGGACGAAAGGAACAAAAACTGCAGGTGATTAACATTTATG
>JAPZDV010000007.1:1809316-1823461 GCA_029814665.1 Acanthurus lineatus | reverse complement strand
CCCTTGTAACATTATCTTGTGTATTAAAGCTATTAATGTCACTCGCTCTGGAAGTCTCACATTTCCATGATTCAAAGCCAACATTCCTTAAATACACCAGTGAAATCCACATTTTGCTCCTCTTGTATCATTCTGTGCAATTTAAGGTTATTTAACTAAAACAACATTCACTTTTCTTCATGTGTGGTTTGTTTAACTGACACAGATGTTAGTTTTTCTGTGCAGAAACTGTGGCTTTAATTATATTTATGTCATTTTATTATATGAACTACTTTTGCTACTTTGACATTCAGCTGAAGAAAAGCAATTATTCCTTCTAAAACAGGTGGAGTTCACATAATTTCACACATGTTCTCACACACATGAACACACACTCCCCTCCAGAGAAGGAGCCTCACCTCCTCTTCAGCTCGTCCATCTTGTCTGCAGGAACCATCGTGTTTCCGTACTCATCTACGTTCTGGAAGGACTGGAAGGTCTTCACATGCTGCGGCATCTCCTCCAAGCAAACCTGCAGCAACATTTACATACATGTTTAACTTTAAATGTTCTTCAGAATCATCATTTCTGTTCATAACACACACACAAAAACACACACATGCAATGCTGACTTACATGCAAGACTGTTTGAAATTTTATCTTTTGCTTCCTACCTTCTCTGAACTACTGAGAATAAAGAGGTTATTCTGCAGAAATGAGTTATTATCTGAAATCTGAACACTTTGCCTCAGGAACATAGTTTTGATACAGATGTTTGATTTTTTGTTTATTTCACTTCCTTTAAGGTGGTACAGTTAAAGAGTTGGAGTCGGTGAGTGTTTACTTTGAGCAGCTCCTGCTTCTCTCGGGCTTCATCAGCTGCTCGGCCGTGGTCCTGTGGGTCTCCATCCTCTTCGGCCAGAGCTCCTTCTGTTTTCAGCAGCCAACGAGCCACCGAGTCCAAGGGGGCAGGAAGACTCACATCCAACTCGATTCTATATTCACGAAGCTGCGAGAGAAACAGAGGGGAAGAAGACACCGTCTTGCATAAGTTCATAAAAGCATCTTTCCAGCAGTGAAACACTCCCATAAGAGACGAGAGTGGAAGCGTTAAGCCGAGCCGACCTTCTCGGTGAGGGCGTCCCACGCCTCTCTGAGAGCCCGCTGCTCCTCGCTCAGTTTGGAGGTTCGTCTCATCGCTGTCAGCAGAGGCATGATGGGACGTCGGTGCTCGTTAAAGGAGACCAGAAAGGTATGAAAAACCTGAGGGGAACAAAAATGTCATTTTTAATGTCGTTCCTGTAAAGTCGACTCAAACAGGAGAAACACTAAAATAACCGCAAGGACCGAATCATTAAAAAATAATAAATCAAACAAATCAAATCAAATCGAATAATCAGCTTTTACAACACATCTGTTGTTACACAGATGCTGCCAGATGTTTCAGTGATCGTATCATTGTCCTGCTCTAATAATACAATGTATCACAGTAATTTAGACCATCATGCAGTGACACTGAGATGTTTGGACTTGACGTATCCTGACAGCAACAAACTGGAAACGCACGTTGTATCTCTCTGAGTAGCTCTCCCCCTCCGTCGAGTCCCACCCCTCCAGCAGCTCGTCGTACGCCTGAACCAGCCAGCAGGTCACCTCCTTCGCCTTCTGATCTGAAGTCGCCTGGAAACACACAACACAGGAAACAATTATTCACCGAAGACAATTCAGACTGAACTCACTCGTCAGTTTCTGTACGTGTTGATCTCAGTCAGGATCAGTGAAACTTATTTTGATACAAATATCCAGATAACTTCTTCTTCTGTCGGCACATTGAGGCAGAAGAAAGACAACAGCAAAGGCACAGTGGTCTTATTTATCATCTTAAAGAACTAACACAGACTAGAACGCTGCTTAATACGAAAACAAGGTTCAAAATAGAGATTTTTTATTGACTATGAAAGAGACTGTAACCAGCTGAAGCCTGAACAGATGGCAACCAAAGACAGAAACAACATCTGCAAAGAAACAACCGTTCTGCTCCGTCTAGTGCCAACATAATGTATTTGGTGCTAAAATTATATGAACAATTTTCCATTCATCACATAAAATAGTTCCAACGGAAGCAACAAACCTAAGGAGCGAAGCAAAAAAGCTTCGCCACGAGGCACAAACACAAGTCATGAGTTGTTTTACACAGTAGAGAATGGAGGCTGGTGTGCCAAACTCTGCTTCAAGCAAGCCTGAGCACAGCGGAGAGCCAAGCACGTCCACAGTGTTTGTTTGGCCTCAAAGTTACATTCAACTCACCAGAACACAGAAACTTTTATCTGACTTCTGTTACACACATAAGGATGTTGTATTGTTAGATATTCTTGAGGCGAAGGGAGTTTTTTTATACTGTTACCAAAATGCATATTCGTTTTAATGTTGTGCTTTATGTGCAAGAGTCAATATTTCCAGACCCTCATTTCTTTGTTGTGACCTGCAGTGCAGAATTATTCTAAAACTAGAACATTAGCATCTCTTGGGGTTGAAAGAACGATATAAAAAAGTAGATTAAAAACTCAAATGTCTGCAGTGGCCACATGCAACATGCAGGCATGTGGTCAGAAACCTGATCTGACAGGTGTTTTGTGCGCTGTGGCTGATCTGTCACGAGTTCTGCAGCAGAATCTCAGCGGGAGGAAGAGCTGCACCGCAGAGCTGCTGCTCGCTGCTTCATTCATGTCATGATTGGCAGAGAGACACACCCTCCCCTCTGTGAGGAGTCTTTTGTGAAGAACAGGGCAAACGAGTTTGAATCTGCGTGATCAGTCCTGCCTTTAACCACCAGATGATTCGAGGTGATCTTGGCTCTCAGGGTCTGACTTTTTCATTCAAGCAGCAGCAGCGCTGCAACTTTTCTGGCATGACTTAAAAAAAACATACATCTGCAGCATAATGCAGAAGTTATGTGTGGGTGCTGCGAGGGTTTGGTAAGACCGATTTACACTGTGTGAAATGACAGTAATGAGGCTGACAATTACAAACCAACATGCTGGAGGGTCTGCAAACATCTTTTTTAACCATAAAGCAGAGACGAGGGGGGGGTTCACATGCTTTTAAAATCATGTTTTATATTTTTCCTCAGTGGTTAGAAGATAAATGTTCAAAATTTTAATTTATGTACCACTTAAATATTCAAGTCTTTATTCATTTTTATTGTTAATGCACAGTAATTTCACTGGAATTCGTATGATATAGTTTTCCAGTGAAGTTCAGAAACAAGTTGCTGCAAATCAGATCTTTTAGAAATCTTAGAAAAAAATTCAGGATTTAGATTAAAGCAGACATTAATGGTTTAGTCTGAGCCATCAGTCTTCTGTAATTGAAGGGTTAGTAGGTGGATGAAAGGTGAGAGATGAAGCAGAGGCGGGTCGTGACTGTCAGGTCTACCTGTCGCAGAGGTGAAGCAGAAATAGCAGGAGTGTAGTGAACAGGCAGGTTGACAGGAGAAGGACTTTTAGGAAGAGTCAGGTATTGTGTCTGAGAGGGAAAAAAGGAGAAGAAAGAGACAGAGCTCAGCTGCATCATGGCTGAACTGCAGAGGTCAAAGAGCTGCAAACATCTTGAGAAACTCAATTTTCTGCAAATGCAGCTGCAGTGCAAGAACGACAGAGTTACACAGACCTGCATCTCCTCCTCCGGGACTGGCAGGTCTCTGGAGTACTGCAGGAACTGAGCCACGTAGGTCATGATGGACTTCTCATCAGGGTCTCGAACGTCCACATCTGCATCAACATCACAGTCCTCCATGATTAGTCTGTTTATTCAACGCTCCTGTCAAAGGTTTGGACTAACAGACGAGTAACTTGGTGGAGTTTAAAACTGGACTCTGAGGAACGGAGGTGTGCCTTTAAAACATCCGGCCGATTAAAGTCTCCTAATAAACTAACAGGCAGAGCGGAAAGAAACAAGTAAGTATTTTATATCAGACTGAAGTAAACAAGCAGCAAGTGAGTCAGCAGACCGTCAGATCGCTATCCCAGAGTGCCTCGGGCTGACTGGGTTTCGGCTCAGTCACAACACTGAGCTCCACTCTGCACACATTCACACGGATTCACATGGCACCACACTGATTACCGCCATGCGAGTGTGACTGCGAGCGGCTGAAAAATAATCAGATAAATCATCATTTAAAAGAATGTTTGATTACGTTAAGCTTTACACAAGTCGCAGAGGGAGAAGCTACAGAGGGAGCTAAAGAGCGAAACGGACTTTTCCTGGAAACTTTAAATCTCAGTGCAGCTGTAGAAAACTGATTTTTGAAGACTGGCTCATAAGTTATAAACACATCCGGTCCATGTGACTCTATGTTGTGAAATTTAGAGGGTTGTCAAAATGTTTTTTAAATCACCATCAGTTTGATAACCTGAAAAGAAAATTAGAAGAAACGGCACAAAAACCCATCGAGCTGCAGTTTCCACGCAGCTCAGCTGATATAAACTGATATACTGACACGTATAACATCTGTAATGACGTTTGTGAAGGATTTTGATAAAAGGTGTTGAGATTTTCCGGCAAAAGGAAAAACATCAGCACTGACACGTATGATTACACTGAATAATTTAACACACACACACACACGTATGATGTGTTTATGGACTATTGTTAAAGAGAGCTTCTTCACATGCAGCAACAACAGTCAAGTCTGCTCACAATGAGCCGAACTTTCCACTCAACATCATTGCTTTTTAATATCTCAAACTATTCCAGTCTCATTCCACACTGATGCACTGAAATCAGTGTTAAATTCACTCTATGTCACTGTATCTACGTTTATATTTTTATTTGTTAGGGTTTCATTCTGTTGCAGTCGATAAAAAACTGATCTGAACAAATATGAGAGAAACAAATAGAATCTGAAAACATTAAATATTATTGGACTTATGTATTTTACGCTGAAAACATAATAATAAAACAAAAAAACACTGTTTGTAATGAAGTAAACATGCTGTCGGTGCTGTCTGGTCTCTGGTTTCTGATCTGGGTGATGAGTGAAGCTGAGGGTCTCACCATCAGGCTCCAGCAGTCTGGGGATCCTCAGCTCCCTCTCCGCGATGCTGAAGGCCTCCTCCAGGTTCTGCCTGTTGCTTCTGGTTCTGGCTTTGGAGAGATCGACCAGGTCGGGCCGCAGAGCGTACAGGATGGCCAGGAAGACCACCCCGCTCCTCCAGCTGGCTTTGAAGTCCTTCACGTTTAATGTGCAGCCAGCTCTGAGGGAGACAGATCGTTTTATCACCTTTTAATGCAGGGCACTCATATCGCATATCGCTCAATTACATTTTATAAGTAAATACATGAATGCAAACAAAAATAAAAACAACAGAGTGAGTCTGGCATCTAAAAATGCAGATATAGCACAAGACCCTCTTTGAAGCTGAGACTGTAATGAATAATAGACCCTCTGGTTGGTGTATTTCCATTTAAAAGCCTGGAGTTTGGCTTCATGGTTGTTCCCTGTGAGTCTCACCTGTGACACTGTTCCCGGACCCACAGCAGCAGAGCCTTCTTAGCAGAAACCTTGAAGCGGTTGTGCAGCGGTGAACCTCTGGGGGGGACGGGACTGCTGCTGGCCGAGCGGCTCGACAGCGTGGAGCGCGAGTCCAGACTGGCCAGAGACTCCATGGAGGACTGACGGGAGCTGAACGAGAGGCCGCTGGCCAACTCCTCGATCTGACGAAACCACCGGCACACAGTTTGTGTTAAACGCTTTCAGGGAGTTACGTTTAGAAACTGACTTCAAGTTTAAAAAAAGGTGTCAAACAACAGAAACACAACTGGATGAAACAACAATCCAGATCAGGAAAGTGAAATATTTTCTAGAAAATAACAAAAGTAGCATTATGTCACTCAGGTTTAACACATTTTAAGCTTAATTACTGTATTCAAATTGGTTTTCTTGCTCCAGTCTTGGGTTTAATGGATAAATCCTAATAAAGTGAACACAAGGAATCTCCTCATTTATTTTTAATGTTCAGAGAAATAAGAGAACCTGTGTTCTTCATTGCAGAGAAACAGGTTTTTGAGTACAGAGGGATTTATTTTGGGGTAAGAAAGATAACTGACAAAATTAATATGCCAGAAAATATTAAACACAACAAACAAAAAGAACAAGTTCATACAACATAAAGAACCTCACATGATACTGCAGAATAATCGTCCATATGAGGCCCAGGATGATGGACGGCTTCCCATCGATAATGTCAGGAATGTTTATGTTGACGAGTTTGATCTGAGGACGAAACAGAACATTTTGAACTGATGTCATACAGAAGAAAAACATCTTTGTAGGCACTGAACAGTCTCATGTTTCCCTGTGGACATTCACAGCCAAAATCAGACAGATGGTGCTGCACTTTTTATATTTCATGGTTAAAAATAACCACCAGTGTGATGGTCATTTACCGATTTCTTCCTCAGGAAGGACAAAGCTTTCTCAATGTTGCTGCGGTGCTGAAACATCCCTCTGCCTCTCTCTCGACTCTGCAAAACACAACCAGACAGTCGCTCCGTCAGTTCGGTTCGTTTAAAACGTCGTCTGATAAACATGTGGAGAGCCGAAACTGAGCGGAGACTCACGAGGCGCTGGCCGCTCATCACCTCCAGCAGGTCCAACAGTTTGGAGCCATCGCGGAAATCGTTGAACAGATCCACGATCGTGCATGGTGGCCTCCGCTGTCAGGGCACACACACACACACAGCACACACACACACACACACACACAGATGCACACACACATTTTATTCATTGTTTCATTATTTCATTATATTCACATTTGCACTGTTTATTCTGTTTTCAGAAAGTCTGCACGTCCACATTTTCTCTACATTTACTCAATATATTTTTATAAACAAAGTCATGTTTAACTAGGTGACCTTTTATGGGGAGGGACGACTCATTTACATGAAAACTTGCTCATCACACTAATTAACAAAGTGTAATTAATTAGTAGCAGTGGGGAAAAACAAAGTAATCAGTGATGCATGCAGGTTTGGAGTTGCATGCCTCAGTCTGCTCTTTACAAAATCAAAATATTTAACATCAAAACCAATTAGACAAACTTTAAAAAGCGTGATGTTTGAGCTCAAAACAAAGTCTGTTCGCTTCTTGGAAGTCGACCTTTCGGAGACAGAAAATCTTCTCTGGATAATGTCGATTTTTTATAGTTATACTGTTTTTATCTGACTGTGATTTTTTTTTTACAGTACGTAACCGTATGAAGTCCGGAAGAGCCAACAAGCATGTGGCCTCGTTTGTAGTTTGACTAAGTTAAGTCCTAAAAATAAATTCCCGTGACGTGGCTGGAACTCCACAGATGTTCACGATGGTGTTTTGAAGATTTTAGTTTAAAACAACACAAAGCCTTTTGGTTTCTTGCTTGGTAATACTTATCAAAATGACTTAATGTTATTATGGGACGTTTGACACAAACACACCTCATCTTCCTTAATGAGGCATTTTAACTGCAAACCGTGTTTAATGAGGATTTTGTCAGTCTATGATTTTTATTACTACATTAGCTCCGTCCTTGCAAACATCCCACAATGGCTTATAAACGACATGAACAAGAAAGTCTCAGTCAGCAGAAAAGAAAAAACTTCTTAAGGTTTTAATTATCTTATTTCCTTCAACAATAATGTTACTTATACTGATTCTTCCTGTTGAATAAAAGCAGGTTTGGACTTTAATGAAGTAGAAATAAAGCTGCATGGAAAGGAAACTTCTATCATGTGACAGAAAGTACTGGAGCAATGTGAGCTCTAATGAGGACGACAACCGAAGGATTAACAATGACATCGAGCCCACGGAGCCAAACACTGAGCCCAACACTGAGCCAAACACTGAGCCCTGCTCTGGGTGGATCCAGGGGGGTTGTGGGTTGGTGGATGTTGGTGGAGGGAAGGGGAGGGTGGTGGCCGTCTGTTGCTGTCTATCTGTGCGTGGTGAACCTTGCTCCTCAATGCTATATTTATGTCTTCCAGCCTTCTGTCCTCCACTGTCACATTCACAGCTGACCTCCGCCGAGCTGACAGGCCTCTGCTGACTCATGTTAGGAGGCAGTTTGAGGAAAAAAAGACGGCGACCTTTTGCAACAGCGCCGTCACAAAAAGGTCTTTTATCAAATTTAAGCCATGTTGGATTTTCTGTAAACACGAGCTGTTAACTGGCAAAGACCCTTCAATGGGAATCAAAAGGAAGATGCAGTGGTTCGGTTTCGCTACCGTAGCATCAAAAAGCTAATGAGGTTTATTTTTTATCTTAAAGCTGATTATTAAATGCCTCACACGCTGAAGACAAAGTTCCAAAACAACCTGGATGGTGTCATTGTGATAAATGCTACGTATTTAAGTGACAGCTAATACAACATCTGTTGTGCTGTTGTGATGACTTGTACAATTTTCCTGTAGTCCACTAGCTAGTTTGCTAGTTCGTTCAGTGCCAGTTGCACCATCCATTTAATGAGCCATTATCTTCTTATATTATGGCAAATATGTGTGTATGTGATGATAAACGGGGATCCATCAACTCACCTCACATGCTCACCTGTGCATTTGTTAGTAAGCTGCATTGATACAGCGTAGAGAGCGGACATTACCACACATGATAAACATTATTAATGGATAGAATGAATTTCAAAATATCCAGCTGAGTCATTTCAGTCCTACTGAAGGTCACCTGGCTTAAACAGCTTTCTGCTGGGAGCTAAAGGTCACTAAGTTGAGGATAATTTAATTAAGAGCTTATCGATATATTTCTGTTTCTTCAGTTTTGTTTCCAGCCTGCATTGATTATCATTAGACTCTCTGATAAGTTGCTAATATCTTTGAAGCTTTGAGACAGAAAGGAGTGAATGTTTGCATTGTTAGTATGCAGGATGAGCCTTCAACACCTCACAGGTCTTTGTGGACGTTTTCTTGATCCACAGCTGAATGAAAAGTCAGAGTTCAGAGGTTTTGGCTCACCTTTGCCAGCTGAGCGTTGACCCAGTTGGTGAAGGTCTTCTTCTGTATCTGTTCTTGTTCCACTGTGGAAGAAGAAGAAGAAGAAGAAACACATCAAATTTAATTTTAATCAACAGATCGAAACTGTAAATCATCCAGGAAGTTTAAATTTAAATGATAAGCTTTATGGTAAGGATGCTGAACATCTCACTGCAAAGACCAGGGATCGAATCACAGCTAATTTACAGTCAGTGTGGGTTTCTCTTCAAGAACGACCACAAGTCTTTTCACCGAACTAAGAAGCTCTTACGCTTTAACATAACAAGTCAGATTTAAGGCACGAGATGCTGTCAACTTTAACCAGAAACACACAACTTTAAACAGCTTTAACCAGAAACACACACCTTTAAACAACTTTAACCAGAAACACACACCTTTAAACATCTTAAAGGGAAACACACACAACTTTAAACAATTTTAACAAAAAAAACACACCTTTAAAGAGAAACACAAGGTTGGACAACAAGATAAAAGTTCCAGTCTTTGATGCTACGAGCAGAGAGAATGTAAACCTACACAGATGATCAGATTTAGAACAAGATAGAAAATACAGCAATAAGTTTATTTCTGTGCATATGTACACACCAAAACAATTCTGTTACATTAAATTTTGTTAACAGCAGCAACATGAAAGTCCATAATCGACTTCTTCACATTAAAAAGTTTGAAGTCTGAGAAAAACAAACAACTTAGACAGTGATGGAAGAGTGGAAGCACGAAACAAAACACACTGTGTGTAATCTGTTTCTGTTCACTTCTTTAAATCTGGAGGCTTTAAAAGTTCAGCAAAATAACAAAAGGTATCATTTCACTTAAACAGTAGGCAGTCAGTTTTGTGTTTTGTGCACCTATTGTGAAATTAGCAAAGTGATTTCTGCGGTAATAATCTGGTCTGATTGCTGCTGGAGCTCAGGTAACACCCAGGGGTTTGGCTGAACAGTGTGAAAAACCTTTGGGCATAAAACAATCACAAACAGAAGTATTTGCACTGTGTGTTGCCTGAACAAGCAGATAATTCAGCAAAGCAGAGCTGCAAGCAAAGAATCGCACAGAGATTATTTTTTAATAATCCTAAGAAACAAGAAAAAGATCTGTAAGAGAAAAAACAAGTTTGTTCTGACATGTAACTACAATTTATTTAAAGACCTCACAGCAGATTTGAAATATAACTGGAGTGCAGTTCAACACTGAGGAGCTGCACATCAGACATTTTATGCATTTCTATTAAAATGCATTTAAATCTGCTGTTGACACGTTCACATATTGATTGAATGTGTTTATCAAAACAAGAAAAACAGGTTCTTTATATGTAATGAAAGCATTGTGACATGTGCACCGCAGTACGTTCTGTAATGGCCTCTTAAAAGCTCTCACTTTTGAAATTAAGACTTTTTAAAAATGTAAAGAAGAGGACATAATGTATAAGTAAAGCAGAGTCTGAGTCGTTTTCCATTTAAGGTGGAAGAGCTGGGAACATGTATACACTAAAACTGTAACACAACTTTATACACAGGCCACAGAAATGCTACAGCACTCAGAAACAGACAGTATAAACCTGGTGCTGGTCAGTGAACTCACCACTGTACAGCTCAATGAAGTCATTCAGGTCACTGACAGTATGAAGACTCTCACATTTAATCCAGGCTTAAATCTCCAACGTCCTCATAAAACACATGTACTGACTCAAATGCACACAGTATTTCCAAAATTACCATTTTTTTTTACCTTTACATAACATGAAGTCGGTTTGTGCTGATGCTGGTTTAATACACTAACAAAGGTGATTAACATCAAGCACAAAACACCAGCTATTAGATAACAGCTGTGAGAGTTTTTCCCACCTGCCTCTAATAAAAAGCTAACTCTTCATTTACGTCCCAAACATTTCAAATTCACTGATCTATCGGTTTGTTAAGTTTACTCAGTTCCTTACAGGAGGTAAAGACCGGTGGTCCTTTCTCATCCTTGCTGAGCTCCAGCTTTGCCTCAAGATGTCCGGTCCTGTGAGGCGTGTTTACAGAAAGTTTACAGGCTATTTCCTGTCTTAATATGTTTGACAAAAGGTCACCTCTGGCTTCAGTTCACTCACAGTCTAATCTTAATTAAAGTCCCTATGATGGCTCAGACTTCTTATTTGCTATCATCAAACAAAGACAAGGGGGAAGGATGGAAGGAAGCTGGTTTTTCTTGAGCTGTGAAACATCCTGACAGGAGCACTGCTAATCTTTAAAGCAACAAAAATGATGAGCAATTTTCAATAGTTCTTTTGATGGAAGAATAAAGAAACCACAGAGTTGTGACATACCAGAGAAATGACCATGTGGTCACTGTAAACACAGGCGTGCTACTGTCCCACGCGCTGCATAAGCTCCTGAGATAAATCTCTGTAATGTCAATAACTATGTTTACCGGAAACACAAAGGCTGACCAGTTATAGAAACAACAGAACCTCCCAAACTAGCTCTTTAAAATTGGGCAAGAAATGTTATTTCATTCATATTCACATATAATTTACGGTCATAATCAGAGATTTGAGTACTGTAGTACAGTCTTAACTAAAAGATACAATAAAAGTAAGATAATAACTTAATCGTTTCATGTTTTTGTGTAACATTCAACTCAAAACTGATGCTCTTGTCACTTCAACAGTGTGTTAGCACGCTAGCTAACACTATATGTTTCCCTGCTAACTAGCTTACCTGCACCTGTTCAGTCATTTGGCAGCATTACTGGTTTAATTACACAATAGTAGAGTTATCTAATATAGTAAATTGTCCTGTTAGTCTATTTGTAAGCCAACAGCTAGCTGCAAGACCGCAAAGCTGCTGGAGAAGAACTTGTTTGCTAGACTTCTTCAAACATTGTGGAGAGTAAAGTAGGAAAATTAGCAGTCACAGTCCCAGAAGTATCTAACTGCTTGGTGTTTCATATTTCCTGAACAGCAGACTTTCTTTTCTCAGTGTTTTACATACAGGTGCGAAGCTCTCACTCTTTCGATAAACTTCCCCTTTCCCTTCTTTATCTAAGAGGAGGCAATATGTTATATAACATATGACCACATATCAACATACTGATTTATTTCCTGCACTGATAAAAGTGACTGAAGAGTGGACACAATCATGACTGGCAAGAAAATGTATTTTCTTCCAATCAAGTACAAATCAAACCCTGAAAACAAACTTCCCTTTAAAATAGAAAAAAAATGTATTTGATTCTTGTTTACCTGCTGGTAAAAAAAAAATTACTGCCAAATGTGCAGAATGTATTTTAAACGTATTCAAGTTCTTGAGCTACAGTTTCACCTCCAACTGATATTTTAAATGTGACCAAATGACCTTGAGATTTAACAACGACTGCAGCAGCTCACCTGGGATGAACTCTATCATGTGCTAATTAGCATTTTAACATCTGTACTGTGTCTCTCCACAAAACTGTAAACAGTTAGTTGTGTTTTTTATTAATAAAAGTACCAACCAAAGAGATAAATGTAAAAACTCACCCATGATGGGATCACTCAGGCTGATTCAGCAGGAAAGGATACCAGGTGCATATCTATACCTGGTGCTTATCAATTATAATCAAATCTCTATCCTGTAAACATGTTTTTTTTTTTTTTACCACACTGACTCTCAACACTGCAGATCCATTATTTCAGGCGTAGAGAAGTGAAGTAAAAAACACATGTGAAATTAGTTTGAGAGCATGTTTTGTCTAACCTGCCTACATTTCCAGCCTGCAGAGAAGCAGGTGAGAACAGTTGGGCTCCACCTCTTTTAACGTGACTCATACAAACTTCAGGCCTGCCCAAACAAGACCTGCAACAAGCAAGTCCTCCTGCATACTCTGAGCTACATAAACTGAAAAATGGGTGTCAAATGTAAATGTCAAGAGTAAATCCATCCACTGAAAACCAGCCACTGCACATTTGAGACCCATCAGATTGTAACAAGACGTTGGACTGGAAATATCTGAGAAGTTGATTTGCCAAAATGTGATGTTGAGGTGGAAAATTTAGTAAGACATATCAACAAATACTGCAAATGAAGGCGGTGACCACAATGCATGTGGACAAAGTTGGATATACCCACAACCAATCAGAGCAGCAAAATGTGGAACAATGATGGGATGAGGAGAACCAGATCCATCTACAGGAGCAAATAAAACACGAGCTCTGCATATTCGCCTGGATCACAGGTTGGACAAACATGACTGTAATGACAGAAATCAGGGAAGTACCACTGCTGATAATAATAAAAAAAAACAGTAAGCCTTTCAGGTATTAAACAATATGAGTCACTGTTTGATTTCAGTATGATTATTTAAATGTTGATCCTGATAAACAGTTACAGATAAGAAGGTTCAAAACAAAGTTCCAGCCAAGTTAAAGAGTTTCCTTTGATATATTTATGTAACTATTCATAAGAAGCGATAAATAAAAGTAAGAGTTTAATTGAATTTTAAGATATTTTTTTGATTTTCTAAGGGCTTTAAACTTTCCTTTATGAGCTTGTTTTATTGGTGCTTTCATGTTTGTTATCAGCTCTTCAACAAATGCTCGCTTCAAAGGGAAAAAGGTTTGTTATAAACTTTATTTGCACTGTGAAGCACTTTGCAAAACACATCTTCCTCCAGCAGCTTTCAACCTTTTTAACTGTTTTCACACAGCTGATCATTTTAAAAGCACGTGTACTCTGTACAAAGAAGTATTTATTCCAAACCCAAAACACTAAATCGATCCGACATTTTAACACCATACAAGCTTTTTTTACTGATGCTCTTTCGTCATTACGACCTCACACACACACACACACACACACACACTGCCCGCCTCTTTAACAAGCCGCTGTGTCATCGGGCTGATAGGCTTACATAATGGGCATATCGTACCAGCTGGAACTAACATGGTTTTAAAAAAACAACAACACTGTGCTCTAAAAGTGGAGAGGAAAAGTGGGGAGTCATCTGATTGAAATAGTTTCAGTGGAGATTCGTGCAAGAATGGATCCAAAAACCCAAGGAGAGGAAAGAGAAGTGAGACAGATAGACAGACAGACAGACAGACAGGCAGCAGGGAAGGACAATAAGATAACGAGAAAGTGTTTTGAACATTTTTACATCCTA
>JAPZDV010000007.1:1786448-1801180 GCA_029814665.1 Acanthurus lineatus | reverse complement strand
TCTATAACAAAAGGGAAAGGTCGTGAGGTATGGAGGGGTTTTCAAAGTGAAAGAGGATGTGGCTTTCCTGGATCCTGTGTCCGGTTTTGTTATGGATTAGGTTTTTTACATGAGTCCAGAGGTTTTTACTGTATGAGCACTGATAAAAGAGGTGGATGATGGTTTCTGGTTCTGTTTGGCAAAAAATCACAGTTATAGTCTATATTTAATTTAAATCTCTCCAGGTTTTGTTTTTTTTTTTGCCGGATATACATTATGACAGATTTTGTATGATATTTCTTTGACTTTGTTGTAAATGAACAGCTTCTCGCCAATCAGCCTTTAATTATCATTAATATCTTAATTATTATCATTATGCAGTTTGTGCAAATTTCCCTGCTCCGCCTGCCTGCCGGGCGGTACCAAATATTTAGCAAGCAGCCCCAGAGGAGTGAAACGTCATTGTACGTGCGCACTGCGCATGCGCAGTAGGGCTCAGTGAGAAGCAGCGCGAGTTGTTGTGGTATTCAAGAGGTCGTCGGAGTTGTGTAAGTGTGCATTACTGCATGTGTAAGTGTTGCTTTGTTTACGCAAACACGCTAATGATACATTTGTATGTCTGACTGTTTAATTAGTCATCAAAAACAGCTTGCTAATGGGCTAATTTGCAGCAGTTCGTTATTCTGTTTAAGCGTATTATTTTAAAGATATGTTGCGTAACTTTCGCCGGTAAAAAATTGTAGCTATATAGTCCAGACAGGAAATGTGCTGTTATTGCACCTTTATGCTATATAAACATTACAAAGCTAAGCTTAAATGTATGCACAAGTCCCATTGGTTCTTGCAAACTGGATTTCTTCGCATCAGAAGCTCTGCATTGTTGTTGTTGTTGTTTTTTAGGCCTGCAAGGAAGATGCATAGTTCACCTGTAATATCACCACAGACTTTGTAATATATGATCAAATAGGTTTTAAATGTGCAGTTGTGTCAATTACATTTGCTAGAAATGAGGGATGGTGTCGTGTGGCGAAGTGAGCAGCACTTACATCGTCCCATTGTTTATGAATTAACCGCAGCCATGTGCATCACGTGCTGCAGCGCCATTCATGCGGGAAAGGGAGACCTTTGCACCGCAAAGCATCCTCTTTTGGACCGCAAATTGTGGTTTCCAGCAGTGATTTATTTCTTTGTACTGTTATCTCTGTCTGATTGTCTTGTGTGCAGATACTGCTGCTATAATAAACTACTTGATTTCTCACTATTTCTACTGCTTGTGCAAATTATATATAAATCTTGTTTGCTTTGTTTTTATTTTACAGAAAACCACAACCACAGAAATGCAACTGTAAAATCAGTTCTTGGATCTGCTGCAGACTTGGGCCAGTATATCAACACACTGTGCTGAGCTTATTCACTCATTCACTGAGTTTATACAGGCAGATTGAAGCCAAAGTTAGAAGTGTTTGTAGCTCGTCATTCTCACTCAAAATGGCAGAAAGGTGCACAGCTGAAGAGGAGCAGGCGATGGACTCAACCAGCGAGTTGTCCTCCCCCAGCAAGGCGACACGGAGGAACTCAGCTAAAGGGGAGCGGGCGATGAACTCAACCAGCGAGTTGTCCTCCCCCAGCAAGGCGACACGGAGGAGCACAGCTGAAGGGGAGCAGGAGATGAACTCAACCAGCGAGTTGTCCTCCCCCAGCAAGGCGACACGGAGGAACTCAGCTGAAGGGGAGCAGGAGATGCCCTTAGATGGCGAGTTGTCCTCCCCTGCCAAGAAGTCCAAACCGTTATATGAGGAGGACATGATCTCTGAAGATAGTGGCGATGATGATGATGAATCATACCATGCAGCTTCAGACTCTGAAGAGGATGAAGAGGAGCAGAGCTCCATGGAGGAGGAGGCGGTGGCAAACACCATGAGGGAGTGGAAATCCAAAAATGGGGCCATTACTTGGTCGTCCAACAACGAAGGCACGCTGCGTTACACGCCATTTAAGACCAGTATGCACCCGGGGCCTACGAGATACGCACTAAGCAGGATCGACACAATCCTTTCCAGCTTTGAGCTCCTCATGACAGACGAGATAATAAATCTGGTCGTGGAAAACACAAATATTCAGGGGAATCGAAAGACAAAGGAGTGGAAGAACGTGGATGCCAAGGAGATGCGCGCGTTCATCGGGGTGCTGATTTTGGCCGGAGTGTATAGATCACGGGGGGAAAACACATGCAGCCTGTGGGACCGAGAGACCGGGAGGGGGATCTTCCGAGCCACAATGTCCCGCAGAAGGTTTCATCAGATCGGCGTCATGATCCGCTTTGAAGATAAGCTCGCCAGATCAGTACGCCGGGCGCACAAAGCAGACAAGCTCGCTCCAATCCGCACCCTGTGGGACATGTGGGAGGACCGGCTCGCCAAACTTTTCAACCCGGGTGAGAATGTTTGCGTCGATGAGCAGCTGTTGGGGTACCGGGGCCGCTGCCCGTTTAAGCAATATATCCCAACCAAGCCCTCAAAGTACGGCATAAAGATATGGGTAGCCTGCGATGCCGCCACATCCTACGCCTGGAAGATGCAGGTGTATACCGGGAGGGGTGCTGATGCTCCCAGGGAGGTCAACCAAGGGCAAAGAGTCGTGCTGGACTTGACGAAGGGGCTCCAGGGAAAAACGATCACGTGCGACAACTTTTTCACCTCCTACAGCCTGGCCAATGAGCTGCTGAAGAGGAAGAACGCGCTGGTTGGCACCATGCGTAAGTGTAAACCGGAGGTCCCTCCGGAGCTCCTGCAGCTGAAGGACAGGAAACCCCTCTCCTCGCTGTTTGCGTTCACCCAGAACCACACGTTGGTCTCCTACGCGCCACGTCGAGGGCGCAACGTCCTCCTGCTCAGCACCAAACACCGAGAGGCCAAGGTGAGCACGGAGCGCCACAAGAAGCCGCAGATCATCCTGGATTACAACCGCTCCAAAGGAGGAGTGGACGTACTGGATAAGGTGTGTGCTGTTTCTCATCAGTCACACTCACATTCACTTATTCTCACAGAATTTGTGGAAAGAAATATTTAGGTGTGTTTTGTTATTACTCAGTCAGCCTGTTTCTTGCATTCTTGGTAGATTTATGTGCTTATTTTTCAGGCTTGTGCTTTTTTATTCAGCATATCTTGTGTTCTGCTGAAGTTTGTGTGCTCATTCAGACTTTTTTCCTTTATTATTTTAGGCCTGTTTCTTGAATAAATATTATATTTTATAATTATAAAAATATAAAAAATATAAATATAAAAAATATATTTATAATTATAAAATGTTATAATTTTATCTTTTTTATACAATCAATTAATCTAATCAAGAGGGAACCACATGTTAATTTCATTATACAACTTGTTGTATAATGACAAATTAACTTCCTTGTATCCTTGTATTTCTGTATGAAAAAGTAAGTTCAGAATATTTAAAGAATATTTATTAATGTTTCACCTCCTTTTTTTCAACAGCTTATCGTTTCCTACAGCTGCAAGAGGAAAACCTGTCGGTGGCCACTGGTGCTTTTTTTCAACATGATTGACGTCTCGGCCATCAACGCTTTCATTTTATGGACGTCCGCGGATCCCTCATGGCTGAAGAGCACGAGCCACAAGAGGAGGAAGTTCCTCGAGGAGCTCGGCAAAAGTCTTGTGTCGCCGGTGATGTGCCAAGACAAACTAGACCCCGTAGAACCAGGAACTTCTGTCCCAGATTCGGGTTTCCCAGATTACACCGCCCCGTACTCCCCATGCAAAAGGAAGTTGTGCCACATCTGCAGAGCAAACCAAAAAAAAGGAACAAAAACCACCATCATCTGCTGCAAATGCAACAAACCGACCTGCAAGGAACACAGCGAATCGGTGTGTAAAAGGTGTTTAAGTTCGGCTTAAACTAGTCACACACACACACACACACACACACGCACACATAGCAAGCTCCCCATGTTTTCTCTTTCTTTTTTTTTTTGCACATTTCTTGTAGTATTTAGAAATATTCACATTCCATGTTCTTGTTCCTTTTCTTGTTTCTTTTGAAAAAATAAATATAGTCTTTGTTCAAAATTTCTTTCATGTTTTTATTTCTACTTTTCTCGTTTCTAGAACTGAAAAAGGTAACAGGCCTTTAACGGGTGAAAACTTTTTTCAAGGAAAATATTTTAGATTTAATATTTTTTCTCCCAAAAAAAAAAAAAACATTTTGGAAAGAAACTATTGTTGAAAGGGTTAAAATTTAAAAAAATAAATGAATATTTGTTTTTTCTTATTAGAACTGAAGCTTATTGATTGAAAATTCAAAAAGGTGTGCTGTTTGCAGTTTGTTGTGTCAGTACTATAAATGAACACCAGGGGTCAGCACAGCATCATGTTACTGCCGGAGAAGTGACGTCTGCAGGAAAAACTGATGGGACAGTAAGATCAGGCTCTTAATTCATCAGAAAAAGAGATTAAAAGAATTTTATGATTGATTAGTTTGTAACATCAGGATTTATTATGAGCTTTCTAATGTAACGATCATCTTCAGCTGCTGTGCTGCTCCACCGGGGAACTGATGTGACAGGCTGATGGGCGTCTACATTTAACAGCTAACCAACCTTTGGATGATATATTATTTAACTTTCACAACTAAATATGTTTGAAAAAATTTTAAAACTGACTTTCAACTTGTTATGAACTTTACACTGAGCCCACAAACTGTGTATGTGGACAATTTATAGCACTTTTCTATTAAATCTTTCCTTAAAATGCATTCAAGATGGTACAAATGCATGTTTTGAATCTAGAAACGTGTTAAATTAAGTCAGTAATTAACATTTTGTTTTACTAAAGCATCTATATTTTGATTTTTATATAATATTTTTGTATCACTCACAGTAGGATAGATGAGAAACAATAACTTCAGTCCAAAAGAAAACCTCTTTCTTTTCAGTGTAACTGCTTACAGCTGATCATAGTGAAGAATGTGTGGAAAAGTTATAAGTTTCTCACAGTCAAGAACTACAGCAGGTTTATTATAAATCCTGACATAACCCCAAAGCAACTGAACTTAGTTCTGTTAAAAAATGAAGAGGGGTCATATAAAGAAGAAAAAGAAGAAAAACTTGCACAGAATCTCTCCTTTTCCAATCTGAGAATAACTGCACTAAAGCTGGATTGTGAAAATCCTGGCTTATTCCCTTTGTTCTGAATTATAATTAACATCATGGTAATCACTTCTGTTATCCAATTACATGCATTCTGTTACTCCACATCGTCCAATAATGGCTTCCAGATGGGTAATTCTTTCCAAGAGTGGGGAGGACGGGGTGTCTGGGTGGAGTGTGAACCTGTCCCTGACTCATCCTGCTCAATATTTCCTCTAATCTAACTTTAATTGCTTGGCCTCAACTTTAAACTTTACTTTTTAAAGATTCATTTCCCAAACTACTTGAGTGCAGTTCTGCTCTGCTGGATCCACATGCTCCGCCGCCTGCAGGGCCTCTCACCGTTTGTAATTTCTTTATGAGGTGCTTACTCACCCAAATCAATCTTTTCCACTTCTTCACGTCTCTCTCTCTCGTGTCACCGTTCGACGTGCATCCTTCCTGTCTTCAGCGAGCGATCCATGTGGAAAAACCTGCAAGACGCAGCTTGAGGAGCAGCCACTTTCTCTCTCTGTGTGTGTGTGTGAGGAAATGTAACCAGCAACAATTAAAAGGAGACATTATGAGTTAAAAAGCAGCGCAGGAGCTCAGGGGTGAAGTCATCACGGCCAGCATGTGGGAACAGGAGCAGGATTTGTCTCTGGAGACAGCTAATTGAGCCGAACGAGTGTGAGCACACACAGGTAGGTGCTGTGTTTTGACAGTGTTGTTCCCCCTCTTCCATGTGAATGACTGCGAACAAAAGGGCAGACTCTTGCCCTAATCAAGCTAATGGAGTGGGAACGAGCTGGTGGCTGAACCAGATGGGCAGCAACAGGTAGGAAAGGCCTCCGGGGGGCTCCGCGGTGAGGACTCCAGCCTGTGATTGGCAGGACAGAAGTAATAAAAAGCTCTGGCTCGTTCAGGGTTTGAGGAGAACACAGTGACAAGTGCTTCAGGAGCAACTTCAGGCCTGCGTGCTGCAGCTGAGAAACGTTACTGGTTGATAAAAACAACCTGCATCTTTCTCTTTTAGCGTGTATTTAATAGTGTGTTCGGCCGCAGAAGAGTAACTGAGTCACAGCTGAGATGACCCTGCAAAAGAAGAAGTCACAGCGGTGAGTGAATTCAGAAAAGATCATTACAATTTAGTTCATCTGACCAGGTTCATTTATTCAGTAAGAGTGAAGACCTGGGTGCATAAATTTAACAAAACGAATCACCAACGATAAGAAATTTCATGTTTAAGGTTCTTCTAGATTGAGGAAAATATCACCATAAGGTCGATTCAGTGGTTGTTGTTTGGATCATCTTCAGCAGGTGAAGTTTTTCCAAGTTCTGATGAACAAAAATTTCCATTTTTTTTCTGAGACTCAAACCAAAAGTCCAGTTCGTTTAATGAACCGACTTTGTGGTGAGATCTGCTGTTTCTGGGATCAAAAACAAACTTTAAAACTCTGGTTTTCAGGTTTTCAGGGTTATTTGTTTATCATTTTACCTCATAAGGTTGCACGACTTAATTTAAAACCACTTTATGCTACTCACATATAACAAAAACAATAATATTTCAATGAGAATAGAACAAAATAAAACAATATAAACACTTGTATATACTTATATATCTGTATGCAAAAATGCCCTCAGAACTTATGTGTGATGTGTGCATCAACAAAAAGCTCAGAAAGTTGTAAAATTAGTTGATTTAAACATCTAAAATTCACTGAAAATTGAGCAAAAGTGGAATATGTCTTTCAAATACATGAAAGCAGATTAAACATATGATGCTAAAGTTTATTATTCCAACACTCAGCGCAGTCTGTCAGTAAAGATTACTTACAGAGACGTTTCAGTTTACGTTTGAAATCCTGTAAAGTAATTCATTCCCTTGCAGAGCTCTTTCAGCTAATCGATAGTGGCAGCGAACACGGCAGAGTTCTCTTGAATGCAGCATGTGGGGATTTCCAGCTGATCTTTCAAGCCTTTCCTGCTGACTAACACTGAGATGCTGCTGGTGGAGCATACAAAACATTTCTGTCAGATATGAAGGTGCAAAAATCAGTTGTCATCAAACGCAGCTGTAAAAATATTAATTATATTCACTGAACTTTCAAAGTAGAAGATAAAGCATGAAAGACAGACTTTGAGGCAAAATAAGCTCCAAAGGGGAAAAAAAATCAAACTTCAAGGAATTTATTTTATAAAAACTACTTTTTAGATTGTTTATTTGAAACAAAATATCACAAAAAAAAGACATTAATGACATTTTTTACTCTATTGTACTTTGGCAGAGTCATTATGAAGTGCTGATTCCCTCCTGAGATGCTGCTGACTTTACATGGGGTGTCTTGACGACGGTGTTTTAGTTTTGAGCAGTTAAACGGGTCAAACGTTCAGCTTTTACACGTGAATATTAAAGCTACATCAGGTGCAGTCTGGCCCTCAGAGAGAAAGGAGGCAACCAACATCGAGTGCAGCTAAGATCCTTTTTCCTGCAGAAACCAGCTGTTCAACAACAGAATCTAATCAACAAGATGTTCTGTTAGCATCCTGTTTCACCAACATAACGGTGGTAAATGTAATATTTCTGATGTAAAGCCTTTAAACCGGTTCTTAAAACGTTCTTAGTACTGTAACCGACAGCCACGAGGAAAGTAGTCCAGTTGGATTTTCAGAGCGTCTTGAATAATTCACAGTGACATAACAGACCTCAGAATGCATTCGCTTATAAAACCTGAACTGTGCCGTGCAGAAAGGCATGAATTATGAAATATTACAGAATCCTCCAAGAGAAAATACTCCTTCCTCGTCGCAGCTGGTCGCCTAAAGCTGGTTGGGATTCGGTCTCTTCCCTGTTTTAGCGTACAGCTCGTCACTGACAGCTCTCCAGCTTCTTCTGCACATTTTTTTTTACCTAAAGTTGCTTCAGTTTTTTCCAAATCCTCCTTTTTTCCTCTAATTTATTCCTACATTTCCTTCTCACCGTCAGGAGGTCTGGACTGTTGCTGGTGCTTCTGCTCTGCATCTCCCTCCACCAGGTGTCAGCCGTCAACCTGCGGCGCTTCATTGGCTGCGCCGTCAGGGAGTTCACCTTCCTGGCCAGAAAGCCCGGTTGCGGAGGGCTGCACATCACCACGGACGCCTGCTGGGGGCGCTGTGAGACCTGGGAGGTGAGCGGCTTCTTCTGTTCAGTCCACAAACACAGATGAGGACTGTAAATGTGATTACACTGAGAGGTGACATGAGCGAGGCTGACAACTTCACACAGAAGGAAGAAGTGTGCTGCTGGCATCAGCTTACATCTGAAGAACGAGAGGAGGAGATGGATCAGATGCGTTTTCAGCCACTCAGCCGACACACAGAGACAGGCAGACAGACATAATGTAGATACTGAGATGGAGAGATGGGTGATCCCCATGGAGAAAATCTGTTTTCGCTCCCCTCCATCAACAGGGAGGTCGATGCAAGGTCGGCTGCATCTGCAGGCAGGGATCAGTTGCTCCAGAGATACAGCAGATGGATGGACAAACATGAGAACAGACAGAGAGACTGACGTGAATGTCAGGGATCTGAGAAAAATGCATTCTGTGTTTACAATGACCAGGAGAGATCTTATTTCAGTCTGGTAGTAATGAGAGGCTGTGTGAAGTGTAAATGTTGCATACAAATGGAGGAGGACAGGAAGCTCTCGGAGGCGTGGGACTGAAAGCGAGTTAATGTTGTGCGAGAGAGGAGCGGAGCGTGGAATCCAGAGATTGAAGTGACAGTAGTGGTTTCCTTAACAATGCCTCAAGTGCATAAAAGACACAATTGGATTTCATAAGTCTCCGGATTCTGATTACAAAAAAAAAAGGGGGAGGTGGGCTGTAAAATCTCAAGTTTCATCGGGTGCATTGTTTTCAGTGACAGGAGGCATTATGAGGCTCATGATTCTCTGCTGCATCACTGCAGCGCGGCTGGTGTTTGTGCAGGAGGCCGGGGCTTTGTTTGGTGATACTCTCTGGATCCCCCCCCCAGGGAGGAGACTCATCTTTTTGTCTGCTCTTCCCCACAGGGAGGTCAGAGCACAGCGAGGGGGAGGAGGGAGTCGATGTCCTGCTTCAGGGACAGTTTGGGGTTCAGGGGTCACATCTGTGAACTTTAGGGTCATGATACAGTCTGTAATTACAACGAGCCACGTTCTTACCTCCTCTGCATTCAGCTGAGGTTGTGACGGAGAAAATGTAATTACTGCAGCAGCAGAAGACGATTAAATTCCTGGAACACAAACACTACGAGCCACAAACAAGAGGCATGCAGATGTGTCACAAATCTGTCTGCAAACACACTGATAGACGCTCGCTGGCAAATTATTTGTGTGCAAATATGGACGAGTTGAACAAAAGGATTTCTTTAATAAGAGTTTGGTGACTTTCGTCTTCCACATAAAGTTACTGTGATGGAGGAAACTGCCTGGTCTGCAAGTTATTATGCAGCTTGAAAAAAGGCAGCTATTAGCAATTTTAACCACTGATAGTGATGGAGTTAGATGTTTTGATGAGTTGGCCCCAAGACGTTTATATTTCCTGTTTTACATCCCTTGCCAAAGCATGCACATGCAGCCCGTGCCTTAAGGTGATGTGATACACAAACACACAATGCATGTTTGTAATCAGCTGCATGATCCCATGAAAAGGAAAATGAGACTGCAAGATGATGTAAACCATGCAGGTTTTAAAAAATAACACCTATTATAAATGCATAATGAGATCAGAAATGCATCCAACATGTTTGTTTGGTCTCAAAATGCACATATCTGCCCGACAAAACCAGCTTATAAGGTTTCACCACGTCACCGTATCATTAGTGCAACACTGTCTAAGACAGAAACATTGAGATGCAGTCAATGAAAGAACAACCTGACTTGAATTTGACTGAGCTGCTTTTGTTTGGTAGGAACTCTGATGCAAGAAAAACTCAGGAAAAAAACTCACCACCTGTGGAGAAAGAATGAGACAGTCAGAGACAACATCCAAAGTAAACATGTTTTTTTTCCATGCATTTTAATTTCCAGAAGCCCGTCCTGGACCCTCCCTTCATCGAGTCCTATCAGCGGGTTTGTACCTACAACGAGAGCCTCCTGGTCTCCGTGAAACTGCCCAACTGCCTGCCGCACGTCGACCCGACGTACACCTACCCGGTGGCCCTGAGATGCGACTGTGGCGTCTGTCTGACCAGCACCACGGAGTGTATAACATCTGTGTAACACAGCTGAAGAGCAGGAATCATTTATGTAACTCACATCATTTAATATTTGGTCTTTCAAAAGATAATCAGTTCTGATGTAACCGCTTGTTAAGCACTTAAATAACTGACCTGAGCTCCGAGGACAGATCACCTGCTGGTTAGTCATCAGCAGCGGGACACAAAAACAAAGTCCCCACTAAGTGTTGTTATTTGTATGATTCCCAAGGAGAACGGGGTTTACGTAATCCCTGAGTGCTCGCATGTCAGCGAGGAGCTGCAGGGCTTCTTTGGAGCCCCAACGCTCAGGGGGAAACAAGACACACTTCTCCCACATTACAAACCCCCCCGGTTCCTCCGTCTGAGTCTGTCTGGCTTCATTCACACTGCAAGTCTTTCTGCTTGATTCTGCATGATTTTATCTTAGTGGCTATTAATATGCACGTTATCACTGGGGCTTTTTTATTTTCAGCTTTCTCTTTTCAAATAAAACAACAAAAATACATCATGTACTTTGATTTGTGTTGAATATTTACACTGATTATTTAGTGAGAAACTTTCTGTTATAAAAAATATTAAACACTGCGCATAATGAGCAGCTTATTTGTATTTTCTTATGTTTCTCTTCTTTTTCTACTCTTACAAAAAACTGGTAAACTGTAGATAAAAACAAAATGCAATCATCTGCAAATAAACTGTTTCTAGGCTCACTTGGTAATATCTGCTTCTTTCACTATAACATCGCTGTACATGTAATGACGTATAAACAATAAAAACATATCTGATTCATTATTTTTCTGTTTAAAATCTGCAGAAGAAGAAAGCAGTGACCTTTTGGCATCCATCAGGTCACCTTTCCAGCACTGAATGAGTGTGTTATCATCATGACCGACAGCGTGCCACTTAGTGCAAAGATAATCGTAAGCTGTTATTGATTCTGCTCCTTTTTGAGAAGCTAAATTAGGACTTTGATATGTTTTGGTTATCTTTAAGCTGGAGTCCATTAGTCAGTCAGTCAGTCAGTCAGTCAGTCAGTCAGTCAGTCATGGAGGAAGTGAAGTGTACCATTTACTGTACAGAACATCGTTGACTTCAGGCTGTTTTTATGAATTGAAGTACTCAACAGAAGATATTCATTCAGCTGAAGCCCCTTTCAAAGGTCGTCCTACAGCAAGAGGCTCAAAGCTAAAGTTACATCCTGTATTATACCAAGATGCAAAATAGCATTGAGTTTCGCTAATGGTAATCTAATGGTTTTAGATAGCAGATCTTTGACTCCCTGCTAAGATTCCTCAAGCCAAAAGAAAACAAATTAAAACTGGTTCTACTGTCGGAGTCTCTTCCACAGTGTGCAGCTGATGAAACGACAAAGGTAGCAGTTATTATGAAATGCAAATACACTGCAGCTCTGCAGAAACGCGTAAGAAAACCACCGTCGGTGTGAATGCTAAGGAGGCTTTTTAAAGGTGAGGAGAGAATGCAGAGGTTAAAGGAGAAAACTGAGGAGAGGAAGGCTGTCTGGACCGTTGGCTCTCCTGAGACCTCTTATATCTTCAACAACCCTGACAGGAGAGTCGCTCCAACGACCCCCGCTGTCCTAATCATTCCTGACATTACCACTTCCTCCTTCGGCTGTAAGGAGAAGCGCGGGGGGTGGGTTGGGGCTGCCACAGCTCTTGGCAGGGGGACTGTAACACAGAAGCAGAGTGGGAGGAGGAGGAGGAGTGAATCCATCAACAAAGGTTTCTAACCTGGGGTCTATGACCTCCTCTGGGAGCTCAGGGGGGAGACACGATGACTCATATGAGAAACTTATAACTGGGGATGAAATGAGCAGCTGCTCTAGATTTTTTAATTCAAGGGTCGAAGAGAATGTTGAGGAATATCTGTCATTTTATGTAAGAAAAGTTTTAAGGTGCTAAACTTTCCAACCCTTCCTCTGACACTGACATGCGATCCTGTCTGAAGACATTTTCAATAATGATTTATCATAAAAGTTTCTGTTAAAAAAACAACAGACTACATTTAGCATGGGGTTTTAATTAAACTAATTAATAAAAACACAGAGAATTATTACCAACTTTGCTGCACTGTTATGCTTTTTGGCCACTTCGCTTAATGTTTTGGTGGACATACTTTGTATTGTTCATAATAAAGCTTAAATCTAAGAATTTCTACACATAAATATTGACACGTATCTGAAATAAGCTAACTTTGAACACCAGACTGGTGAATCTACTGGTCTCCAACAGGTCTAAAAGAAGCAACGTATTTCTTTTGAGGGTGTTGATTATTAAACATGTTTTAGGTAGAAAAGCATCCAAATTAAAGACATTTTAATGTAAATTTCTAGACTGGAACCAATCACACAAACAGAAATCTGAACTGAAATCAGATTGTTTTGTAATCTTGGCAGTTCACTGAAATAAATTAACTTAACACCTTTCAGGCCAGTGCAGCAGAGGCATCCTCCATGGCTACCACTGTGAGTCCAGGTCACTAAAACAGGGTCAGTCCCCCACTTTCTCTCAGGTTAAGGGCAGGTGAGCTGATTCTGCAGTTGAGCCTTAAGGGCAATTTCCCCTCCACTGCCTCAGTAACAGTCTGACAGCTACCAACTGGGGTAATGAATTATACAGATGCTCCAGGACGAGGGGTTGCTGAGGAGGCTCTGCAAGGATGACAAACCTGCAGAGCTGCTCTGTCGGGTAAGTTTTGTTTTTCATTTTTTTTCTCTGGGATTTACCCTGCCTTAGATTGTATTACCATTATTACCACTGACATGTGATGTGATGGAGGCGGCGTGGGTGATGGCTGATGGATAACCTCACTTTTTCGCTGGCAGAGAATTTTTGCACACACGTTGGAATCATGGGAAGCAATAATTCACCAGCTTCTTTGTTGGTTTTTGAACAAAAGGAAGACAACATTTAGAGACACTGATACTATAAGTAAGTGGTTTTACTCTAATCTGCCGCTGCAGGGGATGTATTAAACTTTTAACTCCACTAGTTTTATCTGACTGCAGATTTTCATCGATTTCACATTAAAAAACATGAGTCTAGAGTCTCTGAAAATATTTTTCATTCAATTGAAATAGAGAACTGACAAGTGCAAACATACTACACAGGAAATTAAACCAGTAAGAGAAGGATAAAAAAAAAAATGTAAAAAATGTTAAAAAGTTAAGTAATAAACAGCCTCTGAATAAATAAAGGAAATAAAACTGCAGTAAATAAATTGAAATAATTTAAAGAAAAAATGAAAATGAGAGTTTTTTTATTTATCAGTCGGAATACTTTGACACAGTTTTTCCTCACCATCGCCCTGATGCATTAAGACAGATCGCCCACTGAAAACAGTGTGTCAGCCCTGAATATCAATGATGCGTAATACAACCATGAGAGGTGGAGGTGGGGTCACAGTACGCCCACTTACTCTGCAGGAGATGAAACAATAATGCCACTGTAACGCTGGGAGGCCACACAACTGCCAACCAAACTACCGTGATGTATTACATAATCCAATTCAGCAACACATCAGCACATTTATCTACACAGACAGACACAACGAGTTTACATTCACATTTCTGGAGCCACAGTTGTGCTCTCATCCAGTACTGCAACAGCAGATGGAACAAAGTAAAGGAGTGCAATTAAGAAAAGTGTTTGTAGCCTGATAATGATGTGGTGGCCATAGAAACAGAAAGTACAGTAGAGAAGAGCAGAGATGAACAAATATAAACACAGACAGAAGTAATGATGAAAAACAGGATTCTTTATCCCAACAAGCGATGAAACTGGAATATGACAACTTACCTAAAATGTGTGTTTTAATGACACATGCTTTGGTTGTGTATGTTAAAAATCACTGGTTTGATTCTGGAAACAAACTATTTTAAGTTAGTGTGCTTTCAGGTGTCTGGTGGAGTTTACCTGTAAATATGGAATATGTTTACATTCGGTGTTTCTATCAAAACTGTTATTTTCCTTCAAGTGTAACATATGTTTAAAAAGAAAAAACTTCTGCATTGTTTTTATGAACGTTTATTTGCTAGCAATTCTCCACAAAGAATTTTTAAGTATAAAGAGCTTACTTTACACAAAGGCTAAAAACATGGCGAACAGCTGACCTCTTACATTAAAAAAAAGTATATTCTGTTTGATATAGACACAAACAGAAATTTAAAATGACTACTTCAGTTTTTCTGTGCAAGTGTTTTGAATATTTCTTGGCAAACAACGTCCAAGCATTAGTGACTTTTTAGTGTAACGTGCCTCAGTCTTACATTGTTTAGCTAACTTTGGCGCCGTATTAGCTCTTACTCTGAGGCTAACAAGCGTACACAATAGTGCTTCTCCTTATATCGTGTAACATTTAAATGTGGAAG
>JAPZDV010000007.1:1769688-1786018 GCA_029814665.1 Acanthurus lineatus | reverse complement strand
TGAATGCTTTGGTCTGCACGAGCGAAATGCTTGTACACTTCACCAACCAATCAGGTAGCAGTATTCCCCTACCTTCCCAGAGAAAAAACTGGTGATGCAAGGCCCTTCGTGCTAATATTTCCATGCTCTCACGCTTGTAAAGTGAATGTTTCACAATTCACTGATAAAAACGGCGAATTTCCTTGAAAGGTGAGTGATTTTATTGCCTGATTGTTGTCTTTTCAAATGGTGAATATTTACAGTTTGTATTAGTGGGTCAAACAAAACTCCCGTTATCTTTTTAGTCTTCAATGGTGTCTTGTAGCGTTGCATCCTGGATTTTCATGCGCCCCCTCCAACGCTAACCCGGAAATCTTTCATTCTTCCTCTTCTTCTCTTCTTTAAAAGCTGGCTGCTTAAATGACAGCTTTGACACAAAAAATGCCTCCCTTCTGCATGTCAGCAAAAACTTGAGCTGCTTCTTTTAACTTCTTAATTTGACCCACTTCTTCAAGTCACTTATTATAACAACACGTACACATGTATTTTTCAAGTGTTGCTTAAAAAACGGAGAGTGCGCAGTTATCTTGTTACACGGGCGGTTTAGCACAATGGTGGCCGAGTCTAAAATAATGTTGTTGCTGCCCTCGCTAAAATGACTTTTTATATGTAAACAAACAGTTTATCGTCCACCATATTAAGTAATGGAGGTGTTAAGATGCGCTATGAAGGTCCCTGCAACATAATCTGACACTCTGGCTACCAGTAATTTTTTCAGACTTCTGATTGGCTAGCATGCCTTTGTGGTTTGGGTTATGTCGCCCCCTGTTGGTTCAGAATGCTTTTGACAACACCTCAATATGGGCATCGTTCCAGCGGTCACAGTGTGGAGATGATGATGATGATGATGATGGTGGTGGTGATGAAGGCTCAGTGTGGTGATGGACTTCAGATCTTGGATTTTCTTGAGTCCTCTGGTCCTTTTGATGATGTAATCCGAGGAAATCATAAAAAGTCTTACATGTAATAAAGAGAGCCAGGACACATAGAGACGCCCTGTTCAGAAAAACAATACAGTTCATACACTCAAATGACCAAAATTAACCAATGATGAGAAAATGATTTAGTTTGACATTCTGCTTTTAATTTAAGTCACAAAATTTAGAATTTAATAACCCATAAACTTTATGTTAAACATAGGATTCTCCTTCATTGAACCTTTTTTCCTTTGTGTTTTTTTAGTCAACATCCATTTTATTTTGCAGAGGGAATATATCAGCTTCATCCAGGGATCAATGATCTTTGTACTGCACATTTTGTCTTATCTGAGTGTTTTGATCAATGAACACGGTGATGGTTTCATTCAGAGAACGGTGGATCAAAGATTCTTATTTCTTGGAAGTGTTTGATGACGTATTGATCGTGGTCTACTATTTATTCGATTATCAGGCCCATATATATTGATGAGGGAGGTAGAATTATGTTCATATATGATCATTTTTTTTATAATCTTCAGGCATTAAGTTGTGACTTATGCCTCTTCAAGTGTCACCATAACTGCCAGTTTCCATCTCATAAATGCTGATCACATAGATATCCAACTCATAATTAATTATTAGATTCTTCTAAAAGCTCCAATACTGAACTCAGTGTTAAATAACAGGAAAGAAGAAGCATAGTTTGGAGCAGGAGCATGCAAGGTATGTTGGCTAACATGTTTAGTTAATGCAAATAGCTTTCAACTTTAACTCAGCCTGTATAAACAGACTGAGTTAATGAGTTCATGTCTGCTGAATGTTTTAGTTTTTGAAAGGCAAAGGCAACCAAAGCCACCGTGTTGGAGAATGTGTGAAAATCTTCAACAGAGGAAACCGTGAAGGACTAAATCTGTCGGTGCTCTCTCACACACACAAACACACTCTGTGGAAGAAAAAAAAGCTGCTGTGTCTTCAGGAGACCCAACAGGAGGATTTGTTTTTGACAATAAATAAGAGATTAGATTCACAGACTCAGACAGGATAGATTATCGTCCTCCTTCCTGCTCATCTTTTCATAGTCGTGCCAACACTTCTGAGGCCGCCCGAATCGATGGCCAAATTCAATTCTGAATCTAAGGCAGCACGGTCCGCCGGGGAAAGACGCTCGGAGAGATTTTCTATTTACAGCCCAATTTTCCAATTTCTCACAAAGGCTTCAAACATCCCGCTGATCTTTCACAGGATAATTAAAGCTTATTCTAAAAGCATTATTGCAGTGTTTCCACCGATATTGACGGCAGCTGAGGGGGAGGGAGGGATAACGGGACCGCAGCCCTCCGTCTGAAGCAACACACTCCTCATCCTCATGGAGCTCAGAGGGCAAACTGCTGCGTTCAGTGTCAAAGAAGCAGGTTCTTCGTCTGGTTTTCTGACTTTCGAGTGGAAGGAATTTGTGTTTCAAAAGCAGCTGAAATGAAACCAAATCCATGTGGATCGATGAGTCATTTTATTCCCATCTCTCTGTAAGTATTTATAAACTGTAATCACTGTTGCATTTAGACAAATTAAAGTCCATAAAACCCCCTTTTTTCATTTCCAGAGTCATTTTTTCTTATTTCCCACTGGGCTCTGCTGTCTTGTAAAAGGTCATGTTTCTGCTTCAGGGATGAGTTTAAAACAAGAAGGGCACGTTTTGCCTCTCAGGTGGATCCTTTAAATAAACTGGATATCTCTCCTCTATGAAAAGTCTGAGTTTGTCCCAGTTTTTGAGTCCGAAAAAGTAGAACAACATCATATCGACTTCTTGTTTTGTTCTGCATTTTTGATGTTTGACTGTAATATTTATGACGCTTTCTGGCTGCAGCAGGAGAACACTTCACATTTTTATACTTGAACTCCATCACTAATATTTTCTTGGATGTTATTAGTTTTAAATCAGATTGTTTTTCTGCTGTAATGAATAACAAAATCATAACTGATTTGTTATGATTTAAATGTCTGTAAAATTCTTTAATTAGCTCAGTAAGAATTGGAAAGCATGAACTCATGAACTCATGTTTGGTGTCCAACATTTCTGATCCAGAAACAGTTTTTTATTGTTTTTTAAGCCTAAGTTGAATGTAAAATTGAGTTAATGTGGCTGTCTAATTTGTAAATGAGTATAATTCTTCTACAAATCACACAATTTTCTAAGGATTTTTTTAAATTTTTTCTAAGGAACTGAGTACTTCAAATTATTGCACAAATATGCTGTAAACACAAAATCCCTGTTCTTAGATGAGTTTTTGGCACCAAAGACTCGCTGAAAATACTGAATCACAAATTACTAAGTGAGCCTTGTATGCAGGGGAAAAAATCTAAAATAATTAGATAAATGGCTCATGTGGTTTCAGGCAGCACTTTCAGGACCAAATGCACTTTTTCCCCTCATGGAATCTCGATCAATAAAGACTCACAGAGACTTTTCTGATTGGTTTCTCTCTGCTTTATTGATAACTGCCTTTAAAAGTTTTCTTTGTCTCCCCGAAGAGCGTTGAACTGACGGCTGGTGGCATTTTAATTTTTAGGTCAGTATAGCAGCTTCGTCATTAGAAATGTTATTCAGATTTCTGAGATTATCCGCAGCTGCAGACATTTTTCCTGAGCGGCAATTAAACCACATCTTAATATTCACCTTAGTTCATAAATTTAACAAGTGTAGAAGTGTAAAAGTTGTGTTTCTCACCAGTTTTAAATTAAATATGGCTGTTTTTTAAAGTAACAAGAAAAAAATGCACTGCTTAGCTTACAAAATGAATATGTTAGTTTACATTTTCCTACATTTTGGGCATCTGAAGATGAATTTTATCTAATAAACTTATCCAAAATGTATTTTAATTGTGAAACAGCAGTTTTGTTTATAAGAGCAATAAAAAAGTGACTGAATCTCCTGTTAAGCTGCTGATTTGCACAAAGAGAAACGGGGATGCTAACTCGTATCCTGACTGACACTAAAAAGGAACGATTCTGGAGTAAATGAGCTTCAGAAGCACCTTCACTTCACTGAACTGAGAGGGAAAAAAAACCCTCCACACTCTCACTTTTCTCCAGCAGCAATTAAAAAACTTTTCCAGGATAATCTGCTAGCACATCCCGAGCTGACGGCTGTCAGTTTGGGTAAAAAAGTGCGAGTCCTCATCTCAGTCTGATGAGATGCTGATGGCCATGAGCATGTGCTTTGTCTTGGCACATAAAAACAAGGCTCGGCTCTGACTTCTGCAGACAATCGAGGCTTCATACGTCCAGACGGATCTGCAGGTGAGCCGGCTGGAGCTGCAGCAGAGTCTTGACAGGCTAATTTCTCTTCTGTGTTTCCTTTGGCTCGCCCTCAGCACTCACCATCCGCAGGGAAACTAACCGTGATAATTCTGCTGTCTGCCGGTAATTGGCCTCAGAGATTCAGAGCCTTTCACACTACGAACGCGTTGTCAGAGAAACGCCTGATTGGATTAGTCGGACAGATTAATGGACGGAGAGGCAGACGGATAAAAATACAAGACCGGTGAGAAAACAGCATCAACAGTTTTGAAACGACACAAACTTTGACAAAGTCTGCAGACACATTTACCCCATCTAAAGCACCTTAATGAGATTCAGTGGAGTTAAACTGGGACTAGAGATTATTTCACATTACACTGATCCTCTTAGAAAGCTGCAGCCAGGATCCTGTAATATAAATTCTGGTCACAAAGACAGAGAGAAATAGAAAAAGTGAGACTGAGAGAATAAGAGGATGTCTGAGGAGAGAGAGATGGGTGAATTTTTTCCAAAAGGAGTTTAAAAAGGTCGAGCTGCAGGATGAGAAGTTGAGGTTTCCAAAATCTAAATCTGTATCTATTTCAAGGGGAGAAGTAAGTGTAATAAGAAGTGAAGCCTGCAGAGAAAATCTGACTGTTAAAGTTCATGAATAAGTAAAAAAAAAAGCTTAATCTCTCAGCTCAAATTCATTTCTGTGGTGTTTCGCAAACTGTGTTGCTCTTCGTGGGATTAAAAAGCTGGAGGGGAAATCTGCTGGATTCACTCTAACAGGAGTTTTAACCATCCAGAAGATGTGAAAAAACATCTGTTGAGTCTACAAACATCATGTTTGTGTGCAGCTATTCAGCGCTGATGCAAAACTACTTATGTTCTGTTTGTGAAGGTAAAAGTCCTGTGCGTGACGCCAAACTCTGCTCTGACCTCTTAAACTCTTGTTAAACCTCATTTTCAGAGAGGTTATAATCCAACTGTATTGTCACTTTAGGGGCTGAAATGTGTTTCTATTTTTTTGTTTAACCTTTTTATATCAGCAAGGAAAAGCTAAATGTTTGAAACAGTTATCTGTGTATCTCAGAACAGCTCAACAGCAGCACAAATGACATCCTTCAAAAATATTTATTACAAAACTGTTGTGTTAGACTTTGTCCAGATGTTCTTAATAACCTGCTAACTGAGTGTGTGTGTTCTCAGGATGATAATTCATCTCTTTGTTGATGCTTTTTGTCTGTGTGTGTTTGTTGTTTTACTTACAGGCCACAAAAAATCCCAACAGGACAGGAGAAGGTGAAGATGGATCCTGTTCTGTTGTTTCAGCTCCTGCTGGGTGCTAATACAGATCAATAAAGGTCATTGATTCCTTCAGGCCCCTTGTAGAGGCCGAGCAAAGAAGATGTTTTTTAAAAAAAACAGAGAGACAGGAAGCCGGAGAGAGAATCCCAGACGGCTGTTTATTATTCTGACACTACAGTTCAGGTGTGCAACTGTAAAACAATACATGAGTCAGTGTGGGACTTCAGTGCTGCTCCCTAACATCGCTTTAACAAAAACAGTAGAAATTGATAACATTCCAGTAGAAAAAAGAGAAGAAGCTTCTCCTGAAGGGCCCCGTTCACTAAAATCATCCAAAGCTTTTACGATTTAATCTGATCTGAAACTGGGATTGATGAAATTTTAATCCCGGTTGAGAAAATTCTGCAGGTTGCATCCATTTTCTGAGATAAGTGAATCAATAAAAAAAACTCTGTCGCCCCTCAACGAAATTAATTCCATTTCTTTTAGCGTCGCCCTCGATGCAATATGCAAAATCAGATCAGACCGGAGGATCATTTTAATAAATGAGGCCCTTTGCTCGCCTCCTCTCGTTCTCAGAGAGGTGGATTCATGGTGTCAGTCAGTCGGCACGACGCAAACCGGCTGTACATCATTGACATGCTGAGGAGAAGCGTGATGGGAGAGATTAAAGAGGAGGGAGAAGCCAGAGAAGGAGAGAGAGGAGGTGCAGATTAAAGAGAGGAGGGACAGGATAGACGAGGACCTCCTTCCAGGAAAGACGGAAAAGAAAGGCAGCGAGAAAAGACTCCTCACAAGGTAAAAGAGGAGCGTTTTTCCTAAAATGTAAAGAAACGAAACACCATCACTACTCCCGGTGAAAACGCTTGGAGGACGGAGTGGAAGAGGGGGGAGGGGTTTGTTGTACATTCAAGTGGCGAAGCCGAAGAGTCCTGTGCTAAAAAGTGTGTGTGTGTGTGTGTTAAAATGTGTGTGTGTGTTTGTGTGCAGGGCTCAGATCACAGGAGTCGCCCTTCATTCTCTTGTCATATTAAGGAAGTGGAGGTTGAGCTCTCGGCCGCCTGCGTCTCCTCACACAACCTGACAAGTCAAGCAAAGCTTCATGGGAGTTCGCTGACGGGGAAACTCTGAAAGACTCGAAACGCCACCAGCTGAGTCCGTGTCCTGCACCTCGACAGGTACTTTAACCGCTGACGGAGCCTTTTTCTTACGTGTTACGTCTGAAAATAGATCCACTGTATTGCAAAAAATAAAGTTTGGATTTTTAATGCACCAGGTTCGTGATGCCGAGCTCCGTCTGCAGACTCCTGCAGGACAAACTAAAAACCTTCAGTCACAGTTCTGCAGACCTGCAGTCATGTATGGAGGCCACAGAGCACTCATTTTACTGTATTTAAGTATATTAGACAACTCTATAATTAGATTAGGTTTTAAATGTTATTCTTTGTTTTAATGATCAATTATTATCTCAATTTTAAAATTCATTATTTGTTATTATTATTTTATTCTGAACAGAGCTTCAGTTGTTGCTCTCTGATATTTCATTTCTAGGAGACAAACTGCCTTTATACCTTTACAAACTAAACCAAATAATGAGCAGGAAATTAAATGTGAGATGGGATTTGACAAGCGAACAAATTAGCACATGGTTAATTAAAGAAAATAAAATTTAGAACGACTATTCGAAATTAAATTAAAAATGTTATTTTAATATTAAATTATTATTGTTAAATTTGAAAGAAAAAGGAACAATTACGAATTGTAAATTTAATTATTTCAGATTCGTATGAACCAAAAAGCTCAACAGCAATCAACCAGATTCCCTTCAGCTTCAGTTTTGTTTCACATTCATGCAAAAATTTACAACTGTACATGCTGATAGTAATGCATTATTCAAATCTCAATCAAATCAGCTGATTTCATGGAAGCTCATGTGAGAGCGTCTGACGTTGTTTGCAACCGAGAAAAGATGGAGAGATTCGTCCAAACGTGTGAGCGGAGGAGACTGATGTTCTGATGTTTGTATCATTTATTTGTTCATGTTGTTTGTTAGCTTGTTAGCTCGTTAGCTTAACTGGCAGTGACTGACGGATGTGATTTTAATACAACTTCAAAATTTATTTAACAGAAATTGGTGTTTAATGATCAAACATTCTCGTTAGATATAACTGTAAAAATAAAGATGATATATTTCCTGAGCTGATGACTTCTGACCGCATGCGACCGCATTAAGTGATGATCAGATACATGAAACTTTGCTGTCATGCAAGTTTTTGTCCAGTTGTTTTAGTGATTTGAGGTCTGGAGACATTTTCGTGGGAAAATTTTGCTGCAAGTTAAGAGAATAAAGTAATATTCTTGGTCTGTTTTCTAACATTTTTCCATACAGCTTAACTAAAAGCAGCTATTTTGGTATCAAACAAAGAAAAATAAATTACAGGCTGAGAAACTGAGCCTATTGTTCTGCAAGAGTATTATTCCAAAGCAGTGTTTTCAAGTCTTCAGCACAAACTGTTTCTTTTGTCTGAGCTAAGGTGCAGATTCTGGCGAGAATCCCAGTACAAAGGTCCTGGTCCTGGCTTTTAACTAGAGAGCAGATATACAATCTTATATAATATACAAGAATAATATATGTAGGTAACTGCATCGATCGCATTTATCCTGGACAAAACTTCAAACTCCAAGTTTTTAGAGAAGTTTGAAGGGGAACGTTTACATGTGAGCAGGACTCCTACACCGACTGAAAAAGATGCAAAAATCAATTTGCCTTTTTTTTTTAAGGTTTGAACTGAAGGTAAAATCAGCTCCAACAGGTACAAACAAAAGAGCAACGATCCTCTCCGTCTTTTCATTTCGGATTTGGTTTGGTGTAATCTGCAGCCTAGTCATGTGACCTCAGTGACAGCTGTGTTGCCAGGCAACCAACAACAGGAAAGATCTGTTCCTCTCAGATTTTGATAGATGGGAGAAATGTGTGCTATTTGGCGCTAATTTATGTTTTTGTTCTGTCCATTATTCCTCCATCTTTGTCAGGAAAATGATCTCCTGGTTTCCCCCAAAAAGCTTTTAGCATCTTCCAGAGAAAAAGTCTCTGCTGCCAAATGAGAGCGAGCCACAGAGAGCCGTGCCCAGTTGGTCAAACTACAGAAAAACCTCATCAAAAAAGGAAAAGACCTCACTCGTTACCACCTGCAGATCCGTGAAGACACAAGCTGTTACTGCACTGCATTATGGTCAGTTTTCTGTTACTGTGGATGGAAAAACTGGTCTACAATAGACTAACAACTGTATTACGGCTGCTGTACAAAATTGGGCTAAAAAGACCTGTAAGATTGAATAAAAATAAGCATCCACCTTGCTGATATTTAGCATGAACGGTTTAGCATTCGTTGTTTAGCAAATGAGCGTTTTGGCATAAACTGAAAGTGCAACTGCAGCTTAATGGAATCTGGTCTGAAGTGTTGGACAAGCAGGAGTTTTGGACCTGAGCGCTACATGAACTCCTGGAAGTCATGATGGAGCCTCTGGGGAGGAAAGTGTCGGACCGACAGACTCACCGTCTGCCTTCACATTTGGTTGGTGGATATAAATAAGTCACATCTATACACGCAAACAAACCCTTAATCCCTCAAATAGATATATTTTTCAATAAATACAAGAATCCTGGCTCACCTATGTTACACTACACACTACGGGACAATAAGGTCCATCAGAATCAGCCTCTTTACAGCTATAAGAGAATCAAATGTTGCATAGCTTCCGATGATATTTAAGATAAGTGACATGTCAGTAAGATAAAGAGATATGAAGCATGCTGGGATGTGCTGCTCTACAAAGGCTCACTGATAACCATCACAACATATCCGCTATAATAAATGAATATCTGCATTCATGCAAAGGGCCGGACTGCTTGTATCTGCCGCTGCTGAGGTGCCCCTGAGCAAGGCACTTGTCCCCTGATCCATGCAGGGGATCTGCTCAGAGGCAAACAGCAGAGAGAACAAAGGCTGCACAGGGAAACTCCTGATGGAGACACAGTGTGAAGGTGGAGCAGGTTGGTGCAGAAAACAGGCTGCTGTGTTCAGGGAGAGAGTCTCATTTAAATAAACTGTTATTGTTTGCACCACAGATTCTAGCAAATTTGAATTTTTTCAAAAATTTTCCCAAAGCAGAACCTGTTTAGCATACTGAGACAGAAATCTGATGTCTAAACTCATGTCAATATATCACAGAGTTGTTAATCCTCTTCATTTTTCTTTCTGATGCACCCATATCAGGATCAGGCTGCTCAACATGGTCTCTGAAATGGTCACCATGTCTGTTTGGATGATCATGATGCCAGAAACTCAAGCTGGGATTTGGAGAAGTTACTTCAGACAAACATGCAGCACCACAAATAAAGGGAGCTTGACTGCTTGTTATGCAAAGGTGATCAAATCGCAGGAGTTGGAGGATGCCTCAGGTTTTATTACCTCAATATTTAGAAGAAATATATGTCAATATGTCTGCAGGTGGATGTGCGCCATCTACAGGAGGGTTTTAGCAAAAATTAACTCTTTTCAAGCATCCATCGATGATGCTACAGACTTCCTGTGTCCTCGTATCAAATCTGGGATCCAAAGACATTTGAAACAAGTTAAAGAGGCAAATAAAGTCTGATTTGCTCGTCATTCATTGACAAACCTCAGCAGGTTACAGCAAACGGGTTTCACCTGATGATTGTTTACCTGATCTGTCTGTCTGATTGGTCCGTTTCATGCTCTCTGAATGCAAAAATATATCGTCTTTATCTTTTTAAAATGTGTCATTGGCATCACAGATCAACGTCGCAGCAACCAGACTAAACATTAAACTGGTCTACTGTCAAAAGCAAAAAACGTCAATTTAAACGGTTAAATCTCATGTGAAGCAAACCTGCTCTGCTGGCCTGGAAGTTAAGATGCCCTGATTTAATAACTTAACTAATCAAAGAGCTATTGATCTCCAATATGGCCACTGGAAGGCGTTATATTATCTAAAACCTCTGACTTGTTTCCATCACATCAGCCTGTTTTCTGCCACATGTCCATCATTCACACTGAGTATCATTTATTAAAGCAGCCACCACATGAATCCAGTTATTTAAAAGTATCTCAGGCGTCTGTGTTCTTCCTCATCCTTATTTAATGTACTCGTGTGTGTGTGTGTGTGTGTGTGTGTGTGCGAGGAAGGACGGCGTCTGAATCTCACAGGACTTGTGATGAAACCGACCGATCCGTCTCCTGTGAGGAAAAAAAAGTCTCCTTCACATCAAGAGAGGCTGCACACTGTGCATGTGAACGCATGAGGTGTGTGTGTGTGTGTGTGTGTGTGTGTGTCAGCTCACACACTCACACACACACAGACATATGACTGTGTGTGTGTGTGTGTTTTAGCTCTCGCTCACACATACTTATATATACATATGTACGCACCCTGGAGCATAAAACTACTCCTCTGCATGCAGATCTAGAACACCGATATCATAAAAAGTACAGTATTCCATTTTTTATTACTTGAGCTTTTTTTGCGGCGAAGCTGCTGTCGTTAATGGGATTCAGAGCGAGTTTCAGCGAGACGCTCGCTGCTTAAGACTGCCGCGTGTGTGTGTATGTGTGTGATGCTAGGCCTGTGGGATTACATGTCACTGTGCTGAGTGGACTTTTTTGTGAACTAAACTCCGTGTTATTTCCCCAAAGCCTTCTTGTCATCCCAGCTTTACCCAAAAGTGCATCCTGCCATCCCTGATTCATGCAGAGGAATGGAACCAAAAGAAAGTAAAGGAACCTTTCCTTCATTCACCGACATGATAACAAAGGTGTAATATTCAGAATATTCTAGCGGCTTACCCGAGCGATGCATAGACACGAGGAGGATTCTGACAAAATAACCGTTCCAGGGTTTACCGGACGTCTAACAGAGGCCGGAGACGTTTCCGTAATCAAAAATAGAAATCATCATAAGAAGCAAAAATTAATAATCGATATAAAAACATACCAGAAAATTCCCTCTCTGTGTTGAGGGATGCTGCTTCGTCACATTTGGGAGTCTGTGTTCCTTGGAGGTGAAAGCAGAGTCAACGTTTTCATCTCACAGGCAAGAAAAAAAAACCTTCATCCCTTTTTTTCCCGTATCTCTAGTTATAAATAATCCATGCACAATCCCAGAACGCCAGCAAAACCCTTCTGTTTTTCAATGTTTATAGTGCTACTAGTATGCAAACCCTGAATGTCCACATAGTAAATCATCAATGAAAAATATTCATATGTACAGTGTAGCTCAATAAAATGTCAGTTCTCTTTAAATTTCCATTTGCATGCAGTCAACTGCATAATATACAGGCAATATGTATGTTGTGTCTGTTTCTTTGGCAGGCCAGAATCCAGCTGGACATGCATAGAGAGGTATGTACAATCACAAAACAGCGTCCAGGCGGCGGCGGCGGCGGCGTTCGGACTCCCGCACGCCTGGAGATAAAAGTCAGTGTGCAAATGTTAAAGAGGCCAGTTTTCTATCAGAGAGGCGACACCAGTGGCGCAGCTGAATCCACGAGAGCCGGAAGTCGAGATACGAACTTTGAACCGATGACTGTGACGGTAGAAGAAGAGTGTGCCATGTGATCACTTCCTGTCCGCTCTCCACGCCACTGGCTGAGCTCTCTTCAGAGCCCCTCGTCCCTCTCTGAGTCCGGAGAAACAGGCCTGGAGACGGTGAAGATATCCTGACGTTGTATTTTGGTTTTGGGTGTGGTGGAGGCGGGCGGTGCCGCCCCCGCGGTCGGCTGCTTCCTGTCCGACAGCAGTTTGATAATTTCAGCTACCTGACTCTCCAGGGCGCCCAGACGGCCCCCCAGAGTCTGGATGTCCCCCCGGAGCTCCAGCCGGGTCTCATGCAGCGCAGCCTGCAGGGCCTGCTCGGGGATGGAGCAGAAAGGGTGAGGAGACCCCGCCCCCCCTGGGAGGGGGCTGTGGAGGAGGGGGGTGACCGCGGCGGGGGTCCGCGCCTCCCCCGCCCGGTCGATCCGCAGCTCACTCTTGGTGATGCCGCTGTCGCAGGAGTCTGTCTTACGTAGGGGGTTGCTGCTGGAAACCCCGCCCTCCTCCACATCCCCGCCCCTTCCTGCCTCCTGACCTTTGCCCTCCTGAGAGAGCATCTCCACGGAGACGGCCTTGACGTTGTTGTTCAGCCCCTCCTTCCTGGTCTCCACTGGAGCCATGTTGTTTTTCAGACGCATCCAGCCGCTGGCCTTGACGGCGGGCTTCCCCAGCGCCGGGCTGGTGCTCACTTTGAGCCGGACAGTCTGCTCGCCGCCCCCCCCGGCAGAGCTGGGCTGCAGCTCCATGATGTCACAGTTGTTCTGTTTGGCGGGGGGGTCGCAGGGGTGGCTGTAGGCCAGCGAGCTCTGCATGGGCGTCACCTGAGACACGGTCAGCACGCTGCTGCTGGGCGGGGCCCCGTTCTGCATGGAGGAGGGGGGCCGCTGCAGGCTGAGCGGCAGGGAGTGCTGCAGGCTGGAGTGGCCCAGCTGCAGGCTGTGGGGGTGCAGGTGCTGGTGGTGGTGCTGCTCCACCTGCAGCTGGTTCTTCTCCAGGTCCAGCTGAGAGGCAGCTGCAGCTCCTTGGTTGCGCAGCTCCTTCTGCTGCTTGAACTTCTGGAAGAGCTTCCTCACCGGATGGTCCTGCGGGATGGTGAGCTGCACCTCGTTCTTCGCCCGCTGCCTCTCCTCCTCCTCCTTCTTCACCTCGCTGATCTTGCGGAAAATTATCTGCAGGGGGAAACACAGAGAAGACAACATGGTGTTTATAGGAACACTTGTCACAGGTGTTTCCCGCTGATCGTTGCACATGAACCGTCGGAGATAAACGCAGGATAAAGGAAATCTGTCAGCCTCCGTTTCTTCACCTGAGCACATGAACGTGTCACACTCACCCTGCAGTGAACTCAGATGGTGCAAAGTGTAGCTGCTTTCTGGAGATCAGTGTTAAATTATCCATAAGTGCTCCTACACCTCCCTGTGTTTTATTCAGCCGGAGTCTGGCGCCGCTCCCCCCTGGCTCCCCTTACACACTAATTACATCGGGAATGACAGAAATCCCTGCCAGGCAACCAGCCAGCCGGCCAACTGGTGATTTAAGTGTTATTCTTGGTTAAAACGATAATGCTTCCGATGAGAAGAGGCGAACTGAGTGAAACTTTGACTTAAAGATGGAGGGAGAGGAGTCGCCCACGCTGCTGTCCGTCCACAAGCCACCAAACGGACTAAATTTACCCCCAAAAACTCCATCCTTTCATCCTTTCACCCTTTCATCCATCTCCACCTCCTGCTCATCCAAACTCTGCTGCTGAGAGCCAAGCGAAGTTTCTCTCAGCCACCCGCAGGAAATACCTGGAAGATAAACACTTTTAATAAAATGAACCATGACATGGAGTTGTTTTATTAGAGATGATTGACAGGTGAGCACCGGATGGATTTTTGGGGTTTTTTTCTTAACTCGTCTCCTTCTGAAAAGAACAATGAGTCTCCTGTCTTTGAGTATAAATCAGGACGAGGATCTTTCGTCGCTGAGCAGATGAAGCTGACGTGACGGGATCAAGTAGGATGAACCTCCATCAACGAACAAGCATTTCATTTTACCTTCAGCAGCTGCAGTCTCTTCCTGTTAGCTTGAAGGGAACCACATCACATCAGATTTGACAAAAGGGCATCAAGTCCAGTGAAAATGTCCATGTTTCAATGCAGGTAAAACAAATAAAACAGCTTAATGTCCTTAAAAAATTATAATTCTTGAAAAGTTTTGAAGTCTCTGAGCAGCAGGGATGAATGAAAGTACTAAAATGATCAAGCTGGACCTGAAGTTTAGGCACTGAAAGACGTTCAGGCAGCTGTAACACTGCTGGGGATAAAAGCAGAAGATGCAGCTGAAGTAAAAGCACTGAAACAATCTGATTCAGATGTTTGAAAATGTTGAAAGGACCTGAAGTGTTGGTTGAAATCAGTGTTGCTGAAGTGAAGAAGCTGACAGGTGAAGTGTTAGTTAATGTTAAAGTGCTAACAGGAAGTGAAAGAAACAACTGAAGGGAGTCGAAGTGCCAATGCAGGATATTAAAAGCAAGTTGAGTTCAGTTACTTTCAGCTAAACCAGCTAAAAGACTCTTAAACCGTCACAAATTAGACCATAAACCCCCATTTGATAAGAATTTTTTTGTTTTTTTTACACATTTTTATACAGAAAGTGTATAAATTCCATGATTAAGCATAAAAACTATAAGTAAATGAGTTGTTCTGAAGTGAAATGCAGCCGTGCAGCTCTGACAGGTTACACGTTTTCCTGCTGACATCAGTACTAACAGCATGGTGCAGCAGGAAGTGGCGTACTGAAGGTGCATCAGAAAAATGCAACAAAACCTCAATCACAGAAAACCCACACATCTGCATCGCTGCAGGAAGCAGCAGTTATGCAACAGAAGCTTCCTGCAGCTCGGACACACCTGAGTCCTCTGAGGTTTGTTTGCTTCATACACTCACTGAACACTGAAGCACATGTGACACGTCTGCAGGATACCAGGCTCTGTGTGTGTGTGTGTGTGTGTGTGTGTGTGTGCAACATGTCCAGGCTGTTGCAGAGGGTCACAGGTATGAACCAGTGACTGAATACAGATGGACGACATCACCAAACGAAGCCAAAACATCTCTGACACAGGTGCACCTGTCATGTGCAGGTGAAGTCGTTCATAGTCTGACAGTGATTGGTGGATGGGTTGAAGTCCCGCCCATAAAGCTGCCTGACTCAACTGCAGGTCAAGTTAGCTGTCAATCATGACATCACACCTTATTTTACCAGCATCAGATAATGAGTTAAAACCAAACCAATCAGATAAGTTTAATAAGAACAACCCAAAATGACAGAAACCATCTTTGAGGATAAATTATTATACATGTTTTTAAATTTCTTCATTTAGTTTTTTCAGTTCTTGCGTCCCATCTTATGACCTGTACTGCATCCAGGCAGCAGGGGGTGATACGGATGTTTTGTCATCACTTTTAAGATGCCGTCATGTCATCCATCTTTGAACAGTCGTTGGTTTGAACCCTGCAGCAGAAACTGTGCTGTCAAATTAATTGTTTCTGTCGGTTGCTGCCTGCCTGCTGTGTGTCGGTGCAGCTGATCACCTTCCTACGGTCTGAACGCGACACTGTTAATCTAAACACTGCCGTGTGAGTCGGTGTGGGCTTTCCGTTCACCCAGCTCCCCCTTGAGAACGTTGCAGCGTCCTCCTGAGAGCTTCATATGCAGATATGAGCATGCATATGCTAATGCAAAGAGAAATTAGCCGGCAGAGCCTGCAGGGGATTGGCTCCCCTCTGACAGAAAGTCACGGTCACACATCAACAACTGAACCGTCATGGCGGCTCAAGACGACATCAATCACATATGAGATTGATTCAGAAAACTACAGCCAGCTACCTGATGTCCTAAAACTCCAGATGGTAGAATTTGAGAGGCTCTTTAGGCAGAAATGGAGTATAAAGGCACATTTACACCTGAAAGTCCGGACCACGGTTCATACGAAGGTTCGTGCTTTTGTTACATTGGTTAGATTTGGTTCGGTTGGTTTCAGTTTCACACTATTATTATTTAAACAGAATAACGGACTTTACGTGACAAACCTGCGTCATATCCTCATCAAGTTCGTGGGTTGCGTGTCTCTGTACTTTACTCTGATTGGTTTGTTGGCGTCTGACGTCAGCGTGTTGAAAATGTCTTGTT